>CAJUYD010000091.1:0-34838 GCA_910591665.1 Ectemnius continuus
CTCCACTCCACTCCACTCCACTGCCCACCTCCAAAGGTGCATAATCTGGTCAGAAAGGATCCAACCCAATGTGACACTTACACTTGTACCACCATTCATCATAGATGTAAGCCGGACAACTGGAAGGTCGGGCGATGGTGGTTGCCAACGTTAACTTCTTCATTTTCATTTCTTTCGTCTTCATAAGCGACCATCGGTCGGCCATCTGAGGTGGGAAAAGCGAACTAAACGAGCTAGATGTTTGAAACATCAAAACTTTTCGCACGGCCTCTATGGCTGTAGCTTGTGCAGCGGCCTCTGCTTGAGCCTCAGCTTCCTGCCAACTCTGTGGCCGTTGCCCAACGATCAAAGACGAACAGTAATCGACAATTTCATTAGCACTCAACTGGCTTGAGGGGTTAGTCGTTGCTGGCAGTGTCGACTTTGCTTCAATACTTTGACCTACTAGTCGCTGACCATTATTATTATTATCATCAGTCGAACAAGACATGGGCAATGGTGGAAATGAATCACTGTAGGACGGAATTGAAGACGATAAAGTGGTAGACGGCAAAGTGAGTGGAATGTGAACAGTTTCATCGAAAAATGTAACATTAGAAGTAGAAGAGGAAGAGGAAGAGGAAGCAGCAGCAGCAGTCATCTCAGTGCTTTCCCTTTCATGTATACCATAAGCTGACATCATATCTTGAACGCTACCACCATATCCATTTCCTTCGGATAATCTCTGGACTGGCGTAGACTCTATCTCGTGCTCTGATTGATCGGTTCCATTCACGACTTGCCTGTAACTGGAGGCACCCTCTTCCGATGACTGCATGTAGAAGTTAGCACCAGACAGAAGAGCCACCGAAGGTGGTGGGATAAGAGGAGAACTATTAGTTACTGATGAATATGTGGGCATCATCAAAAGCGATGATGGTAAACCATAATAGACTGTATTGTGATGCTGATGATAGTGATACATTCCTACATTGTAATCTTGATGATATTGTAGCATGTTGCCCAACGTTGGTGGGGAAGCCGAAGAGCGAGATTGATGTTGCAAGGCAACTGCTAAACGTGGAAGTGGCTGCGAGGGTCGACCAGCAGACAAAGCAGTTTGATAATGTGCTTGCCCTTGGGAGGAGGGTGGTGGTGGTAAACAGGGCCAATGAACACCGTTGAACACCGTTGGAGGCGGATGCAGCAATGGTGAAGGTGCAATGATATGGCCTCGACCTCGTCTACTACAGTTAATGTTCCATCTTGGCCAGTATTGCTGTTGATGATAACGTCCATTTCGATTCTTCCCTCTAGCACCATTTTGTCGTTGCTGTGGATGATGAGTCAAATGAAGGAGCTGCTGATCCGATGGAGGAGGCAATAACGGTTGCTGCTGCCCACCACCACATGTTACAGCGGTCCCGTTGAAGACACCACTACTACCACCGCAACCACCCGACCAAATACCAGTGGATACAGATCCATAGGCTGAAGCTGCTTCCTCGTCTTCGCACTCAATGAGAGAAAACCCTTCGGCCATAGACGCCATGTAGGCGTAAGGAAAATTGACTGATCTATGAAGACCATATTTTGATGGTGGTGAAGGTGATGGCCGTGCCGCAGTGGCCATGGAACGAAATGATAAATTAGTGTTCAAACTTGCTGTAGTAGTCATTGGTGCTGCTGCTTCTGTTGAAACATTTGGCAAAGAAGCAGTCGAAGACGAGGAGAAATCCAATGAATTTATATTAACATTGTTCAAGATGTCAAAGCTGTTGATTGGAGGCGTCCGTGGCGGTGGCGGGAAGGGGAAACTTATTGGTGACGAAGAAGATGAGACACCGCTACTACTGTCGTGTGCCGATTTGGGAGATGCCGGTGCTGGTGGTAACTCTCCACCAATACCACCAACAATACTTCCACTATCGTCCGAACTATAAAAACATAAGATAGCGTCGGAAGAAGCTGAGGACACCTCGGAAATGGTTCGTGTACGAGAAAGGGGAACACTTGAAGAACTAGCACTATCATCACAAACAAGTCGATTGATTCTTGTGTTCGAATCACTATCACTATATTTCATCTCATCGACCATCTTGGCAATTAATAATTCAATTGATTCAGAGGTCTTCGCCTCGTTCAACACCATCAAGTGGACGTTGCTTTCAATATCACCGGCGGCCATGGTATTGTTCTCGAGACAAGAAAACACTAAAGAAACATAGCACTGTTTGTGATATTATAAGAATGAGAAAGAGAGAAAGAAAACAGAAATGAAGAATAGAATTCAAATGGACACCATCAGCATGGAGAGAATGGTCAGACAATCCAAAGTTTGGGTAGAATGCAAACACTTTGAGTGATCACTATATTTGTTCTCAATCGTCTTCTTGTCTTTGTTCATCTATAATCGAGATCCATAATATGCGAGCATCACAATCAACACCAATTGTTGCCTCCCAACGATTAGCACATATAGCACACACAAAGACACTTACAATTGAACACTGTACTATTTAACATAGACAAACAATAACAAACTGATAATTGAAACAACAACAACAAACACGTCGTAGACAATCGACCAATGATTAGTGTTGAACGGAAGAAAAGAAACAGACAAACACTATTCCTCCAAGAGAAACGCTGGCTGCTGTCTTTCATGGACACACTTGAGGTTGGGTATTGCTGCAAGTCGATCAAGTAAGAGGTGAGATCAAAGTTCGATATTCCTGGGGAATTATCGATTTAGTGATAGACTTAGGTTTGAACAACAACAACAACAACAACAGCAACAAATGAAGCCAAAATGGCTCACGTTTACATCTTTGCTTTTGAGTGGCCAAGAAAAAAGAAGATAAAAAGCAAACACAACAATCACTTTGAATAGAACGGACGAAAGGATAGGTAGAAATGAAGAAAGCCACAACAAATACTTCGTTTGCTTCTTCTGCTTGTCAATCGACCCCTTTTCTTATTTCGTCGAAGAGCCAAAGTTAGTTTTGCTCTAACCCAGACAGTATACTCTCCATTGGATTGGACAGTACAACACAGACACCCACATGTGCAGATCTCTCAAAGACAATAAGTGGTGGTGTCTTTTGAATTACTCTGATGTTAGGAAAATAGAGTGCAACAAGACGAAGACGACGATGTGAACAAGGAGGAGGAGGAGGAGAAGAAGAAGAAGAAGACGACGAAAAGGGAATGGAGGTCGGTCGGTCAGAGAAAAGACTGTCTGCGTTCAAAGGTGAGAGAGAGAACTTCCAAACGAGAGAAGAGAATGAGAGAAAGAAGGACAGAAGAGAGAGAGAGAGAGAGAGAGAGAGAGAGACAGAGAGAGACAGAGAGAGAGAACCGATTACCCCCAAAGGGAAACAGAGACGAAACGAAGAAGAAAGACGAACAGAACAGTTGTCAGACAGGTAGAACGAAACAATAAAACGACAACGAAATGGAGAGCAGTGGGTCGACTTTGGAAAAAGAGGGAGAGAGTAAGAAAAGGAGAGAAAGAGGAATCGAACAGGTAAGAGGATACACCATGAAACATAGGAAAAGAGAAGACAAGTAGGTTAGGATGTCCTCAAAGGGAAGACGACGGCCACAAATCGGCTGCTATCGCCGTTCTATTCATCAACGATTAGAGTAAATCATTTTGAGATAGAGAACAGAAATAGAAAAAACTTGTCTACAAATTCCCCAAAACCCGTTTCCGCTTCCCGCCTTCTATAGCCGGGTTCTATCGGGCACCATTTCATCCGGTGGTGACAATGTTCTCTCAATGTGGATTCCTCCTTAATGCATAACAAAAGATATACATAGTCATTGGAGATATGTGGAAATTGCCAGCAGATCAAAAGGAATGATGGCATAGCTTAGACACTCATTAGCAGAATACAACTTCCTTCACAATGGAAAGAACAGATTGGCATTTCCATTATCGATTACCATACCAAAACACCATCATCATAGAATGTCATCGAACTTCTTTCAAACACACACTCTCTCACTTCAATGTTTTCCAACATTAAAGTTATATATTTAATTAAATTTGGTTAATTATTTAAAGTGAAAACTACTACAGAAAAGGAGAATGATAAAAGAGTATGACCCTAAGGTGAGTAGAGAGAGAGAGAGAGAGAGAGAGAGAGAGAGAGAGAGAGAAGTGGACTTTGTTCTCCAGCTATACTACTCCTTTCTTTCCTTACCGACAGACTATAAGTCAACCTTATGTTCAATTTCATTTTTGGTTCATCATGGACAGTGACGATGGTGGTGGTGGTTGTGGTGTTGATGATGATGATGGTGATGGTGGTGATAAGGTCGAGCTTGCGATTGAGAATGAGTTTGAAAGGAGTAGTATAGCTGGAGAACAAAGTCCACTTCTCTCTCTCTCTCTCTCTCTCTCTCTCTATCTATCTATCTATCTATCGTTTGAAACAACTAATGAAATCAATGAAAACAGCTGACGTTAATCGAAAATAATAATAATAATAATAATAATAATAATAAGCACTTTATTCTCTCTCTCTCTCTCCCTCTTGAAGTGTTCTTAGTTCAACTAACTCTTAGTGACAAAAATAAGTCTAGCGCTTTATGAGTGAGAGCACAGAGCAGAACTGGTTACCTTCGCCCTTCTCCATACTCTTCGAGGTAAAATCAAGTTCAAGTTTAACAGGAAATCCATTCACCTAACAGTAGGCAATTGAAAAGAGAAAATCTAAAGACAAGACCACAACAACAGCTACAGCAACAACGACAGTAACGACAGCACCATTAGTGCGCTCATATGAAATAAAATATAAAGAACTGTCCTCGCCTGAAGGTTGTTGTTGCGTTTAATTTTGTGTCCAAATCGTCAAAGATACAGAAATAAATGTAAAGTGAAACATATTAGAAAGGTGAATGTAAAGAAAGATGGAAGTTACCATTGAACTACTGCAAAGATTACCCAAAGGGTCGTAGAGAATATATATAGTCATAGAATTGACTTACAAGGCAGACAACAGAGCCATAAAAACTTTTATCTAACCTAACCATTCTTTTACTCTTCTTCCTCCCTTTATTATCTCTTGCCAAAGGTGTTGAAATAATAATAATATTATTATTATTATTAATGGCTCGTCAGTATAAATGAAATGTTAAATGTTAAGACTAGCTAGACTAAATGGTAAGACAATGCTATGGAAGTCTAAACTACGGCTAATATAAGCTTTCCTTCATTCCAACTTGGAAGATAACTATTTGCTGACAGGAGGCGGAAATAGTTGGCTGCATAAGAATATATTTATATTCATAAATATGTACACTATCTTAGATGAAATCACATCGATATATATTTCACCTTGTCACAGCAAACAGTACCTTCTCGGTTTGGAAAGATAAGAGAAAAGCAAACAGACAAGTTCAAAAGTTCATCGAAACTACTTTTACCTAAGCTCGAAGAGTAGATGAGCTTGGAGAAGCCCATTGGCTGAGAACAGATCGCTCTAATTGTCCATTGGAGCAATGCAGAGAGTAATCAAACCATTGCACGATTAAGAATCAACCAATAGTTAAGGAATCACTTTTGTTCTAACACTTCCTTAGACTTTCTTCACCTCAAACAAAATTAAAGACATTTTCGAACAAGATGAAGATACAAAAGAAAGACAACAAATTGAAGACATTGATAATTCGAAGAATTATCAATGTTTCACTGGGAAGACACGGTGAACGGATCATTGATTTCGAATCACTGGTGACCATACACCAAGTTAATGAATCAACTAAACTGAGAAAGCATTGGAAATAAGACCCGAAGGAAAGGAACATATATGTCTAGCCCATGCGAATGCCTAGCCCGTGCTAATGCCTAACCCAGCCTAACCTAACCATCATAAGCTAAAGAAGCACCACCATTGTGCTCCCAATGAAGGCTTCATTGTATATTATGACACTTAATCAACTTCAAATGCAAACTTTATCAAAACAATCGGAAGCTAAACATCAGTTCCGATGAATTGAGCAATGACCGCCATAGTGATTATAATACAACGTACCGACTAGGGCTTATTATAGCCACACACAGAGGGGAGAGAGAAAGAGAGTCAGCAGAATATTGATTGATGATTGCCCTCGTGATAAACGATTAAAGTGAAAAGTGCAATTCATTCAGCTGCTGGCAACGGTTGTTAAGGTTAGAGTGAATATTAGTAAGATTCTTTGGCGCTACTTCCACCTTACATTCAGCCGACATAGTAGTGTAAAACAACTCATTCATTCCTACCCAATGATCTTCCATGCTCCCTACTATGCTATCGCAGCGGAATATTCGTCAAGCATAACAAGTTTATAGTGAAATGCTTGTGATCTCTCCCCTCCTCTCTCTCTCTCTCATTAGCAAAAGAATTAGATTGGCACAAGAAGCTAAGTTGTGCAAAGAAAGAATACCACTCTTTTGTCTACACATACAAATTGAATTGATCAAACGAATACACTGAGAGAAAAGTAATCAAACATTTCAAAAGAAAACAAAATCTAGTTTCATGAAAACAGTGAAACTTTGGCTAATCTTTCGAACGCTAAATGCTTCACAAATATGTCCGGCAATGTTCGTAAACACACACACACACACACACACACACATGCAGCAAGCACTAAATATAACCTAAGCTAAATAATATAGAAAAAGGTCCACCTACGTTGTAACATATCGAGGAGATACCATTGTAACGATTGTGCTCCACCTTCCTGATAAGGAACCAAAAGCTCTTGCGTCAGTGGGTTTCCTTTTAGACCTTTTATAATACCAAAATTAATTAATTAGAAGAAGAAGTCTTAAGAGCAGAGTAAAGACTGCTGGTGTGACCACCAAACTTACCAATATTTTGCAATTGGAAACACTTTCCCAACTCAGGTGGTAATGTCCTGAGGTGATTGTGGTTTAGCAGTAGCTCCTTGAGCATAAACAGTTCACCTATCTCTGGTGGTAGATTTCGTAGCTTATTGTTAGACACATCCAAATGAGTGAGCATGCGAAGACGGCCAATGTCACCTGGTAGGCGGACCAGGTGATTATCGTTCAAGAAGAGAGACGTAAGATTAGTCAATGTCCACAACTGTGAACTCAGATTGCGAACACCTCCTAAGAAATAATGAATTAGGCTTACAATTAGCTCAAGACAAGTGAAAAGTAGACTATAATCAACTTACCAGTAATCTCCAACTCGTGCCAATTCGACTCTTTGTTGGCATTCTCATCGTTACACGGTAGGATAATGTGATGTCGCCGGGCAGGCGTAGTGGTCATCACTAATGAGACATTGTTGGAACCAACACCGCCAACGCCACGATCGCCGCCCATCTGGAACGAATCATAGACCACTTTATCGCTAAGACGTGGACCTAAGGAGGAAACAATGGAAACAGTTAAAGCGGTCTATGTCATTGATTGTCATTGGTAATGCTTAAATGAATAATGAATTCTTAATAACCAAGCATAATATAGGTTATGAGTTTAATGAAGGCTAGTCGTAAGGAATTTTATTTAGACAATAAATTAAGCTGACGATCTTAAGGAAACCAAAACAAGACTTTCTTCGAATTGAAAAGTTCCAGGTTTACTTGACACAACGGCCAGTGGCTGTATATGATGATTTAATACGTTCTGCACAATGATAGACTGCCTTTGCCTACGAAATAATAAAGAACGACGAAGTAACAAGATAACACTTACCATAAAGCATTGTGAGTTAGTGAGCTTAGCGATTTTGTCCCCCCGAAAAAGCAATCAAATTGAACACATGTGTATCGTAAAGGATTCGATCAGGTCAATTAAACGAATACGCCTGAGAGACAATAGACTATTCACTTCACAAAAGACACAACCAGAGTTAATCTAAAATTTACAAAAAAATTTGTCTTCTTTGTTTAAGAAGAAGACAATGATTAGTTTTACTTTGAGATTAGCAATAAGAGCCTAAAAATAAAATGTTTTCTTTCGGCTTAATTTTGGTCAACATACAAGATGATTGGATTAAGAAGATATTTTTAAGACACAAAGACACAAAGGCAGAAGAAAGAAAAAGCGAAATGAATCCACAAAAGAAAGGTGGGAAAAGAAAAGAAACATTGGAAGAAAGAAAGAAATAAAGAAAGAAAGAAAGAAAGAAAGAATCAACACATAAAAGAGATCGTCGGTGGAGAGAATCAATGGAGAGAATACATAGGTTAGCTTCGAACACAATGCTTACCACTCAGCTCTACACCACAGTCTATTGTTTACCTTTCGCACTGCGCACACACACACACACACACACACGTTCACATATATTCACATGAAAGAACTCATTTACTATTCATACGACACTATCGATTGTATCGATTCATTTAACTTAACAAGTTTATTCATTTGGTACCGATAAGTTGGATTCCTTTGCTAATTCTTTGTTTACCTCTTCATTATGCCTCATCATATCGATAGATTCCATTTAACCAATTTATTCGCTTGCTACAATTAGTTGATGCATTTACTATTCCTTGTTTACCAGTCATACCTCAGCATATCGATACACTAGTCTACTTCCTTTCCCTGCACATACAGTTGAACATCTTTCCATCCGACGCTTTATGGCAAACACGGCCACTATTGTCCAATTGAAAGTGAACATGCTTAAGAGGACGAGAAGGAGGAGAGATAATGAACCGTTCGGATGATCACCTCCTTCATCACTGCTTGACTGCCTTGTTGGCTCGTTTGGGTTGTTCACTGCTGAATGGGTTGACTGATAATAATGATATCTATTATTATTAATGCTATCTCCAAGAGTAGATATGTCTAGGTGTTCGCCAACTATGAAAAGTAAGACTGCACTTCTCTATCCAAGTTCTTTTAATTGAATTCTTTCTCTTCTTTTCTCCAAAGTCGATTTATGGGAAAGGTGCCGAAGATAGTTTTATAGATTGATTGCCTCGATTTGTTTTGTTTTTGATGGCTCCAATTCAATGATAATATGGATATATGAAGAAGAGGTGTATCGATTTAAACACTGGAAATTGAAAGAAGATCATGAGCTAATAGGAAGCAGCCAGTAAAAGACGTCAATCTCTTATTTTATTCTATTAACATCCAAAAACTAAATTAAAACTATTAATCTTATTAGAAATCTTTTAGAAATAGAAAGAGAGAGCAATTACAAAATGGAACAATGCACTGAAAATGGAAAGCTTCAAAGCTCAAGAACAATAAAATTTAGGGAGAGAAATGTGAATTGGAATTAGTAATCACTTTGCAATTAGTAATCACTTCCCATAGAGATAAAGCTAGGCTGCTCGCATCCTCCCTCCTCCAGCTGTCTGTATTCGTTCGTCAGCGTACTCAATTCCTCACGGGCCTCAGTGAATTCGCCCTCCTCCATGCCCTCGCCTAGATACCAATGAACGAAGGCACGTTTGGTGAACATTAAATCAAACTTATCGCCTAACATTTGCCAAAATCCCCCAACGGCCGTATTGTTAGTCAATGTACACAAGGCTCTTGGCACTGAAGCCTGATCTTCGTTTAAAGGAATTGGACGACTACCATTGATGCCTACCTTAATGCCTGTTGGACACCAATCGACAAACTGCACATCCTTTCGTGCTTTCACCATAGCAATGGAAGCATTCACATCCTTTGGTAACACATCACCTCGATACAAAAAACAGCAGGCCATGTACTTTCCTTTTTCTAACGAACACTTTAAGAACTTTGATCCATTGGTTTCAAAGCACTCCCGTGTGATCTCCTTGGTGTTTAGATTTTCAGCATAAGCACGATCTTTGGATATGAATGGTGAATAAGAAACTACCGGGAAGTGAATTCGTGGGAAGGGCACCAGATTGGTTTGAAACTCTTCAAGGTCAACATTGAGTATTCCATCGAAACGAAGTGAACTGCTCATGGAAGAGATCACTTGCGCCACCAAGGCGTTAAGATTTTCACAGGCTGGACGTTCTACATCGAGCTTAGTACGCGCAATGTTATAAATCGACTCGTTGTCCATCATAAAAACACAATCCGAATGACGAAGAGAGCTAAAACCCCGAAGGACTGCATTGTAAGGCTCCACCACGGCAGTAGACATGTGTGGCGACGGAGCAATGGCAAACTCCAACTTTGGACGACGATTGTAGATGTTATACAGCTCTTGAAGAAGAAGAGAAGTGAATCCTGACCCGGTACCACCACCGAAGCTGTTATAGATGAGAAATCCCTGGAAGCTATCGCAAGCTTCGAGTGCTTTGCCCACTAAATCTACAGCTGGTTCAATGATCTCTTTGCCAAGGCTATAGAAACCGCGGGCAAAGTTATTAGCGGCATCCTCTTTGCCTGATAGAGTGTGATCTTTGGAGTAAAGTTGACGACGTTCTCCTTGAAAGAGGCTATCGATTACCGATGGTTCAAGATCGATAAAGAGAGAACGTGGCGTATAACGGCCGGTGTAGGACTCTTGAAAGAAGGCTGAAAGACGATCGGATTGACTTGAAGTTAGCTCTTCCATACTGTCCGAGTCAACAAGCTGCCCATCGGGCTGAATACCATGCTCCTGGGTGAGCAATTGCCAAGTAATGTCACCGATTTGGGTGCCACATTGACCTAGATGGATGCTAAGACATTCACGCATTTTTCTTTGAAAATTAAATATAATCAGCTAAAGCTACCTTTGGTGAATTTGGATTTAGAACTGGCAACAATAAGAAATCAAACTCTTATGACGACTCAATTACAAAATGAAAGCATTACCGATTATATGTAATCTGGTCGAGCAATTAGAATATATTCGCACTAATTCGATTATTAGCAAGACTCTAATTCTAAGCTCAATGTAGAGCGCTTACCTTGCCCTTCTCTACTTTTCTTGCAGTACTAATTGAATAACTACAATCGATGACCACCAAATAAATGATCGAACTTATCACATAATCTATCAGTCCATTACAAAATATAATCCTTACGATGTAAAAAGTGGATACAGCACCGGAAAGGCATCCCTTATTTTAGAAAACTAGCTTCCCTTAGGAAAACATTAACCGAATGGAATCGATTTCGTTGACACAATCGAATGATCATCGAACAAGGAAATAGAGAAGGAATGTTAAAGAATTAGAACGGCAGCCAAGCGACTATACTTTCGCCTTCCATTTCCATTGGACTGGTTTAGCTGAAGTAATCCACTCCATACAAAACATAGCTAAGAGTTTGTTTACTTATTCGATTCTAAACAATTCATTGACAACAAATTATGTCTTACCTTGAACGATAGTGAACACTGTCGTCACTGATCACAAGACATTGGCCCGTCATAGGCTACTGGTTTACATATTGAATACTGATCAGCTCATGATACTGTTGCCATTTGAAGCTTCATGTTCAACACCGTTAATCATTGATACAAACTTTGGCTTTGGCTCGATAACCCCAACATTATTCAAAGTATTCTCTCCTACAGCATAATAGAGCCAAAGAAAAAAATATTCGATCAATATTTTTGCCCTAGGTCTAGAATCGAATTGCTATGGATTGTTAAGCGACTTCAAGGCGGGAAGACAATTCAACTAGGAACAATGGAATGCTTACCAATCATTTCATAAAGCAATGTCTTCCCTTAAGAAATGCAATTAATCCAATCAACGCCAATGTTGTTGTCGGCGGTTAGCTGCAAGCCGAAAGAAGAAGACAAGCCTAACCTTTAAAGTGAATGTCTTAATGATCGATCAAAAGTGTTGATAAGCTTCGAGAGAGAGAGAGAGAGAGAGAGAGAGAGAGAGAGAGAGAGAGAGAGAGAAAGAGAGAAAGAGAGAGAGTAAAGTAGAGCTTAATATATTTCAAGTGCCCATCCTATCAGCGTGTTAGAAGTACCAAAAGAATGTAATCCCAAAGAGAGAGAGAGAGAGAGTAGTGATACAGACAATGATTTAGCTCATCATCATCCTCTCCACCATCAATCCATCCAAGACAAATCTTTCTTTAAATCTCAAGTTTTGTCATTATTGATGTACAATGTGCGAAAGCCTTGAGAAATTGCCAAGCCAACAGCAAAAGACGTTGACCACACATCGTCGTCGGTCGAGCTTCTTCAATCATGTAGTCGCTTGTTTTGGTGAAGCAGAGCACGTCCAAGAAATGCGTCGCTTCCGAAAAGTGAATAAAAATATAGAAAAAGAAATTCGTAAAGAGAAACAAGAGTTTCGAGCCACAATAAGGCTCCTTCTTCTAGGGCCAGGTGAATCAGGGAAAAGTACTTTTGTTAAGCAGATTCGAATTCTACATTCAACCGATTGCTTCACTGAACAGTAAGTTTGTGATGATAACTTAAGCATACAATTAACCATTCGTTTCCATTAATTATTGTGAAGAGAAAAGCGTCATGTTCTCGTTTACATTAAAAGGAACATCCGTGATTCCATTTTGGTAACTAATTCTGCATTCTATAATGACAAATTCTATGACACTGAAATGGATTCTATTCTTTATGTGCCTATAGACAATAACCGATGCTATGAGAAATCTTACGCCGCCCATAGCGCTCGAGAATCCATCCGACAACCAATGGCGTCTTGATTACATTCAAGATGTGACTAGCGATAATGACTTTGACTTTACACCGACATTCTTTGATCATGTCGAAGCTCTCTGGGCGGATGCTGGCGTGAGGGCTACATTCGAACGTTCCAGAGAGTATCAATTGATTGATAGCGCTAAATAGTAAGTAATCAGTGAATCATTTCATTTCATCTTTGGTGATTTTAATGAAAAACATTTCAGTTTCCTTGACCGTGTGTCGATGATAAAACAACCAGGCTACGAACCAACTGAGCAGGATATCTTGCGTTGTCGTGTGCTCACCTCGGGTATTTTGGTTACCAAATTTAAAATTAAAGATGCCACTTTCCATCTGTTTGATGCTGGTGGACAACGTGATCAACGTAGTAAATGGATACAATGCTTCAGCGATGCTACCGCCATTATCTTTGTCGTGGCCTGTAGCGATTATGACTTAGTGCTACGAGAAGATGCCACCAAGAATCGCCTAGAGGAATCATTGGATCTTTTCACCTCAATATGGAATAATCGTTGGTTGCAAAAGGTTTCGGTAATATTATTTTTGAATAAGCAAGATCTTTTGGCTGAGAAGATTAAAGCCGGTCGATCGGCCATTGAAGATTACTTTCCTGAATATGCAATCTACCAGCCTTACGAGAGCTACAATGAGATTAGGCTGGAAATGAACGATACACCGGAGGTGATCAAAGCCAAATGTTTTCTATTGGAAAAGTTTTTGGACATTAGTGACGCCAGTGAACACCAGGGCGAGCATTATTGTTATCCACACTTCACCTGTGCCGTCGATACAGAGAACTTTCGTCGGGTCTTTCAGGATTGCCGCAAGATCATCCAAAGGGAATATCTTCAGAAGTTGGATTTGCTTTAGCTAGCTTATTCCAATCACATTGTGTAATGATTACAAAAGACATCGAGACATTTCAATAGTTAGATTAGGAGAAAAGAGAATTCTCAAATAAAATTCAAAAACTTGTTATCCTTTGGAAATTCAATTAGAATTTTTCTTTCTTCAAGTGTAGAGAAGCAGTGTAAAGCATCGGTCCAGTTAACTCTCATTTCAAATAGCAGCTTTTGGTTTGTGCCCAAGTATCAAGCAGCTCGAATAAGGTATCTCTCAGCCAAAATGTCAACCAACCAATCGGCTACAACAAACTCTTCAAGTACCTCCGATTCAGGGGGTAAAAAAACCAACCTTCTTGGGGCTCCGATTACACCTCGAAAGGTTAAATCTCGTTCTTCAATGGGAAGCCGTAATTCAGTAGATTCTATCGGCATGGCGCCTAATATCCCCTCAAAGCAAGCGTCCGCTTCACGCTTGATGCCATTGTCCACTACCTATGAGTACAAGGTTCGCTTCAGGCTGCTGCCTGAAGGTACAGGTGATAATGACTTTAACGTCTTCGAACGCAACATCTATGATTGTATGGTTTTCTTGATTTACTGCGAACATCACGATCGTATCGTGCTCACCAATGTTAATGATAAGAATCGAATGTACAGCTGGTTTCCATTTGTCCTCGTCCATGAAGCGTTCACCTGGTCCAAAACAGTCGATGACGGGGTGGCAATTATACTTGGTAAAACCGACGCAGAAATGGATCAGACCATGGCTGTTAGTTTGCCCAAATATGAGGCCCACTTTATGGGTCTTCATCGAACTCAATGCCCGAAGACAAAGAAGTATCACCAAAGGATGGCTGTTTTTGTTCATATTAAAGAAAATCAAGATTCTAGAGGACCTAGTGATTTTCGTTGCTGCCAGGATACAGCCAAAATACGCTGGTTACCCTACAGAGACTTAGTGGCTCGAAAGATACCAAATGAATTAGCTTGGGGCGATGAAGTGATTCATTTGGCTAGGCAACTTCGTTCTGAAGATCGCTACTTTGTCACCGAATTGATAGCTGAACGAGCCTTAACCAATGCCAACAATGATGAGGCTGCACTGTTGAAGACAGCAAAGTTTAGCCCCTCAAAGATATTAGAATTATACACTGAATATCTGCATCACCTGTATCCTGCTTTCCTTATGACTATCCATTCATTTCGATGTTTCTTGCTTAAGAATCCGATACTCCCTCCGGAGGATGCACGCATAGATCGAATCTTCGCAGCGTGCGTTTCAGAAGGTCGTCGTTATTGCAACTTTCGTCAATTCTTGTTGGCTATCGTCTCAATGGAACCAAATGTACCGACCACAAAGAATCGACTACGTATTCGTTGCCTTTTTCGCTATTACGACACCTCCAACAAAGGTGTTTTAGTGCCCGAAGTCATTGGGCAACTTCTTGCCGATCTCCAACGAGCTAGTGGCAAAAATGCTCCGGCCTTGACCAGCAAGGAGATCTTTGGCGCTGGTAATAAGGTTACTTTCGAGGTGTTTGAGACAGCAGTGAATGCCAACAAGATGCCCAACATAGATCTCTTACTTCGTTCAAAACGTTCCTATCTTGAGGCTAAGAATTCAAGTTCTAATAATGATTTCCGTTCGGCCGATTGGATGAAATGGGTTGGTGATAACAATCGAAGCTTCAAAAGTAGCGGCACTGTTCCGACTCCAATCGTTGCGACTTCGTCAGAGAAAAAGTCCGAAAGCATTAGCTTGGAAATGTCCAAATCGAAAGCAACTGTTACAAGAAGCGGTAAGAGTAAAAGCACGGCTGCTGCTAGCGCAAGTTCCAATCAAAGTAAAGCTTTAAGGAATGATCATAATCGTACCCTGTGTCCAAAGCATTCACAGCAGAAAAAGTTTGAGTACGGTGTTCATACTGTTTCAATCGATACCAGCAGCCGTTGTACCGATCCCCGAATTATAACCGAAAGTAAGTATTGTTTCTTACCATTTGAGTTTAAGAAGAGATCTAATGTTCTTTCTAGATTGGATCAACAACTGGGGCCCAACAGAGCTAACCTTAACACGCTTCTCTGTTGAACATCTTTTCCGTATCAACGCCGTGCATAACATCTTTCTCGATCTTGTGCGTGCCTTTCATCGCAAATCTCATGCACCAGTTAATAGTAAAATATCGGCCAAAAATGAAAAGGAGACCCGTGGTCTCCTTTGTGCCAAAGACGATTGGTCTATAATGTTCTTCTACTTTGACGTGCTTTGTAAACAATTGCTCAACATCCTTCGAGCCGAACCAAAGCTTCTACGTCTCAATAGTCCGGCGATAGTCATCGGTGATCTTCTTGGAAGTCTTGCAGACATCTTGGCCATTGAAAAAGCCCTCTATCCTTCTGTTCCCATTATTCCAGGCATTTTAGTCTTCTTGGGCAACTACACTTGGTCTGATCCGTCCGTGGAGACGATTATCTATATATTTTCCTTGAAGGCACAGAATCCTAACAAAGTTTACCTCCTTCGTGGACGTAATGAGATGCGAACATTCAATCGTAAACGCTTGAATCGTGAACTTCGTGACAAATATGGCGATCAATACGGGGGAAAAATGTGGACGCTTATCAATGCCGTTTTTGATGCCTTACCGATAGCGGCCACCATTGATGATGCTATTCTCTGTAGTCATTCGGGAATACCTCGTTTGGAGAAGCACGAAACATTAGTAGATGTATTTCTTAAGACATACGCTGGGCCTGGCTTTGAGTCGGTAAAGCAGGTGGAGAAGCAAATGCCGATTGGATATGAGGTAAGTTAGCCTAAAGCTACAAACTTTAATTTTCAAATCTAATTGAATCTTTCGGGTGAGAGCAGCTCATAACCAACGTACCAGTGAACTATGCACCGAACAAGGAGGTCCTGGCGAAGGCGAACAAAAAGACAGGCTTCCTCTTGTCCAAGACAAAGAAGTATCATTATTTCGATGGGAAGGCGTTCATCCGTTTCCTTCAAGAAAATCGCTTAGAATATCTCATACGTTCGCACAATCCATCAGACGAAGGCTTCGCTCATTGTTACTCTTGTCGCTGTCTGACTATATTTTCAAATTCTTTGAATTCTGGGGCAGCAAGCGTGCGCTTCATAGCCGTGGCGTTGGTCAATGACCAACCACGAAAAATTCGAGTATTACGCTTCAAGACGGAAGAGATCGGTCGTCAAGGCTCGGGCATCGAGGCTGGTTGTGCTCGTGAGGGTTCAAAGATTCGACCAATGGAGACGAGAATCTCAAATGTAGACTCCGTTACTAGCTAGAGAAGAAAGGATTCATTCGATCAATTCGAGGTTTCATTCTTTTGTTTAGAGAGAGAGAGAGAGAGAGAGAGAGAGAGCACACTGAGAGGAATGAATGAATGTGCATTGTTTATCTTAGTTTATGTGCAGATCTAAAACGAACTCAATGTTATTATTATTATCTATTATATTGCTATTATCAATTCTTCATTATTCCTCCAACATATTCTCATTCGGTTACATTGTGAGTAGAAATGGGCGGACATGGAAGCTAATAGCGCGAAGGCACGTGAATCGAAGTGAGCGATTGATAAAATAATTTGACGAATGATGACAGAGCGAACGAGAACAAGATTTACGATCACAAGTCATCATTACAATGACTTGGTGCATTCCTTCATGACGAGATATTTACGAAAACATGAAATTATTTCACTTCTACATTGAGCTTTCCTTCTTCTCTTCTCTTCTCACTAACACTTTGATAGACAACTTTTCAAGGTTCCAAAGAGAGAGAGAGAGAGAGAGAGAGAAAGAGGGAGGGAGGGAAAGATGAGTTTATAGTTTTGCTTAGGAGGTATCTTAAAAGATACTACCTAAGCAACAAGTATCATTCAACTTAATCAGTCTTTCTCTCTCTCTCTCTTCCTCTTGTTAATTATCACGTTTGATTCACAAAAATAATTAGAAAGCCATCAAAATGTTAATATATATCTTAACATTAGCGAATATAAGCAAAACAAGAATAAAGAAAAGTGTCATAAATAACAATAATAATAATAATAATAAATAAATAATAATAATGTCAGAAGGCGTGTTTGTATCTTAGGTTAGGATAATAGTTGAAAATTAAGGAAACAAACCTCGACTACAAGCAATGGCAACGATTAGGTTAAGAGAAGAGATGCATAAGATATGCCCATCGATATGGATTATTGTGAAACTGTTAACGAGAAGAAAGAATGTCCATTGGAGGTAAATATCTAAATGAATAGCTTCCTCTCTCAAGTGTCTGCCTGTGCTTTTGATTATCAGCCTTGTCTGCTGTCTTTCTTTAGGCAGGTGTCGATTGAAAGAACACCGATACCTTATACAATCCAATTAATCCCTAATGAATCGATCACAATTTATATTATCAATCGATTGGTCGAGATCGATTAAAGATGATTACAATTTTAAGAATAGATTATCATAATGACTTTTGGGAAGGAAATCAGCTGAAGGGAAAAAGCAAATTTGTTGAACAAAAGTAAGAAAGTAAGACCCACTTACCGCTCTTATCATTCCCTGGTTTAAGTCAATCCAATGGGAAAAAGTCGGAGAGAAAGAGATGAGAGAGATCGTCCCCACAATCTATTGTTGTTGGCCATCTTGTAGCTTGTTGAGAAGGATTTTAAAGGAAAAAACAATTTTACTGCTGCACTTCTTCGTTCTACCTTTCCTTGGCATCACTTTTGGTATTATTGGTGACTGCTTGCTGTCTGCCATGATTCTGTAGAAATTAACGATTAACAACAGCATCTGCTGAAAATAACAATAATAATAATAATACTGACGTTAAGACAGAGAAAGAAAGAAAGAGAGAGAGAGAGAGAGAGAGAGAGAGAGAGAGAGAGAAAGAGAGAAGAAGAGAGGAAGAGAGAGAGAGAGAGACAGACAGGTAGGAAAGATCGGAAAGATTAATTAGCATATTTCCTCGTGATCCCTTGGCTTGACCAGATTTGCAATATCATTTATATTGCTTGAATGTCCTCATTTCTTCAATCATTCAGTCTCAATCCTGCCAGCCAGCTAGTCATCAATAAAAAGACTTTGTTTTTATTTATTTATTTCTTTTTCATCTTCATCTCCATCTTCATCTCCATCTTCATCTCCATCTTCATCTTCATCACCTCCATCTTCACTAACGTCTCCCCCTCCGATTTCTTTTTTGTTTGTTGAATTTATCGATTTTCCAAGCACAGCATGACAATCGACACTGTTTGGACAGTGGTCACAGTACCGACGGCTAAATTTGAAGCCAAGTTAGCCAAAGAGCGCCTAGAATTGGAAGGTATTGTTGTTGGTGTTGAGATGTTTCCTTTGTTGAATTAAATACAAATTGTCTACAAAATTTCAAACGTTTAAAACACACAGATTTCTATTATATTCGCAATTTAGATGAGAACGGAAATGACGATATCTATGGCACGAACACCATGGAATCGATATTAACCGATGCTCTTATCGAGCTGCATATTACCGATGTCGTGTGGATACCAACTCGTTCTGGTAGCTATTGGCACGTCTATTTCCCGGTGGAGTTATCCAACAATGACTATACAATCTATTACCTTAAGAAGCAGGGAATCGGAACACGTTGCAATTCTTCACTTGGCTATATCCCTTTCAATATGTATCTCTACAATGAGAAGGTTGAGGAGAATGATGATTTTAAGTAAGATACTTACTCGTTCCTTGTGGCCAGACCTTTTAATCACTTGCCTTCCTTTCTTCTTCTTTTACTTCTTTATTCAAATAAAGTAAAAGTTATATCGGACGGGTGAAGAAGTCATTCCTACGTTCGGTGACATCCCGTCTTACCGTGGCTCAAGTGGTGGACGGTGTGGTGGCCGGTGCCCAACCAACTTTCGATTATTGGATTTATTTGATCACTTCCTGTATGATCGCCTGTATGGGCATCATGAACACTTCACCAATCGATGTGGCCGCTTCGATGATGATCGAACCATTGATGGGGGCGGTCATATGTGTAGCATTCGGCTTAGCCATACATAATTGGTCAGTGATGGTCGTTGGCTTTAAATCACTCGTATATGGTGACATCTTTTGCGTCGTTTTCGGCTTCTGTTTTGCTGGTGTTTTCCTCTGTTGGCGTGTTGCTTGGAACCCACCACCAGACGGCGCGTGGCCCACGCCCGAGATGCAATCGCGTGGTGAATATAAAACGCTTATTTATGGAGCTGTTATCGCCTCAGCCGGAGGTGCCTGTTTGGCCGTGGTACTTTTGCAAAATAATTTAGTGGCCTTAACAGGTGTGGCGGTGGCCACTACGTTCATGCCACCACTGGTGAATGTTGGCATCTGTTGGGCGTTGGCCTGCCATATTCAAGCCTCGGGTATCGGTGAACCTTGGCATTCATATAATTTCAGTGGAAAGATATACGTCTTACGTGATGCATACATACCGAAAGGTGATTACAATCCCGACTGGAGCTATGACATTCGTGTCGAATGTCTTGTTCTAGGCGCTATTTCGCTTGCCTATCACTTTATCAACGTCTTCTTCTTGTTCACCTTTGGCTTTCTCGTGTTGAAAATGAAATGCATTATGCCGTTGAGGTACATTACAACATCTGAAAGGAAATTCTTTAGAGAAGATATTCAAGCTTATAAGGATCATTTAAGAAAGTATTCCACCGACGAGGACATGGGGCAGAGGATACTGGAGGAATGGGCGGTAAGTACTACTCACTCTCAATCAAACGCCACTTAATAGATTTTTCTTTATATCTTCGAATAGGATTTGGTGGGCGTAGATAAGAAGGGCTTGATGAGAAATACACCCCAGGCAAGAGTGACACAGTTGCAAACTCTATACGACATTGTAAGTGCTTGCCATTCTGTTATCTTAGAATCTTTCATGGCCAATTTTGTTGAGAATATTTGTTGAACCAATTAGTCTAGCGAAATATTCCTTTCGATTTTGATTCTAATTTTTTGATTATCTTTTGCCATTTCCCTTGGGCGAAATAAATACCATGATGGTCATATATATAGGCAAAAGATGTAGAAGAAAATCCAAACTACCAGTCTTTGACACGAAACGCGATTGGCAACAAATACCAACAACATTTGAAACGTCGTCTAACAAGACCCACACTGGTAGACGACGAAGTTGAAGATGACGATGGTGTTGTTGTTCATATGAATGATGATGCCAAAATTGGAAACAACAACAGTCAAAACAACAAAAATATTTACACCTTAGATGCCACAGCCATTGATAATCTAGGCTTCGTGAATGATTCAAATGAGCATTTAACAACTTCAAACATTCCACGTTCGTTGAGGCGGTCGTCGAGAAATTCCATCTTTTCCCTTTGGCCTTCCAATGATCCAATATTAGAGACGATGCCGAATAATGCTCGTACCTTAAATGTCCCGCCATATCTTCGTAATAGGTCCCGCTCAACCATTTCGGCGTTATCAATCAATAAAAGAAACAACTTTTAGCTGAAAAAGGCTGACAATAATAATTTCGATAATAATTCTCAGCTCTGAGTCGTAAAGTTTTCTCAATTAAATATTAAGCAAATAAACAGCACAAAACAAAAGACAAAACACGTTTTTATCTTTTGTTAATTTATCTCTAATCAATTAGCATTGTTTTAATTAATTTTTAAATAAAAAACTAAACGATTACAATCGAAGTAAATGGACATCGGAAGACAAAGATTCACGTATAACGTCATCTATGGAGGGAAGCTTGCTTGGTCATTTGGCGGGGCTGATGTGTTGATTGGCAAAGAGTTAAGTGACTGCTTCTACCCCACCTGGCGGTAATGATAACAATCTCCAAGGTACTCCCGGCAAAACTATAAAACCGCCTAAGACATCACCTGTGCTCGTCTCTAGCCTTTGGCGATTTACTTCAACACTGGATTTATGTCATTGAAGAAGTATAATCAGACCAAAAGTGTCCCAACAAATTTCTTTCTTAAATGAACCTATAAAAGGTAGTTATCTTGTGCTTCTTTCTTTTATAGACTTATCTTTGTGCTCATCTCCCAAGGCGTACTTATTCACTTATTGTAAATCGTTGTACAACTTTTATCAACATTTTACCTTCTTCAAATTTGTTTCTTAATATTTGTATTTAATAGAAAAATTGTTACAAGTCCCTAAGTAAGGTTGGTTTAGTTAATTACATATACAATTATGATATAATGTCTATTCTCGATTAATTCTCAGACGGAATTGAAGACCATCATGGGCAATATCTGTTTCGTGTGCTATGTTCCTAGCCCACCAGCGACAATGTACGTTAATGTTTACATTCTCCTTGGGACGCTCAAAGTGAACAAATACAAAAGGAGCCAAATAAGCGGCCTGCTTAAGGAAAGGGAAGTAACGAAACTCGACTCCTTGATTAGGATAGTAGGCAATTTTAGGACCCAGCCACTCCACATCTTCTTTCGATTGACCTTCACAAGTAAGGTAGATCAGTTGGCTTCCATTGTTCCTACTCGAATAGTTCTCTCGAACAACCGAAGGTAGGTTTGACGATTTCAAGTCGGTCGAGTCGTAGGGCTCAGGCTTCCAAGCAAAGATCCGATTAAGACGAAGCATTATACATGGCCTTCCTCTTGCAAAGCCAAACTGTTGTTCAGCTGTACATTCAGTCGGTAGGCTGCTAATATCAAAGTAACAAAAATTATCTTCTTGGCTAGCGTAAGCATCATCAGTACAATTCTCAACATGAGGATTGTTAGCCGGATTGAGTGAGACAAAGTAAGGCTTCAGTGTATTGATCATTTGATCAACTTTGTCATCGGGCGAGTTAGTGTCGATCACTAATCGACGGGCCTTGCCAAGTATTGGCTTTACAGATGTGCCCGGTGTGGTACCGATGAGACTATCTTCAAGCTGAAAATATGGTTTAGTATTATTAAATCGGTTAGTGTAAACGATCCACATGTAGCCAGCCCAGAAAGCAGCCAGAACCATGTAGAAGAAAGAATAGAAGATAATAAGCTTGCCGATTCGAATGGCAAGGCGATAATAGCTCTTTCGCCAGAGTTGAAACTTTCTCAACTTTTGCAAGTCTTCCATCTTGTAGAATTTGAATATATGCTCTCTTTGGCTTCAAATTAAACAGTATGGTAATGTTTAATCGGGACAAGCAGAGTTATATTTGATTTAGCCAAAGCTTTTTAGATCTGCACTGATATGTCTAAAAATAGATTTTATGACTATTATGCAACCTCAAACAAGAACATTTTCTGTTTACCAACCTTTATACATTTACAGACATGAACATTTATTAGCTTTGATTGTCTTCCATTTAGACGACACTTTCTTGCCAACTAAACATGGCAAAGTTGAGGAAATGAGAATGTATCATTATTATTATTATTAGCTTAATTACCACCTCACGAGGTGATTATAAAAATTGGAAATATTTTATTAGAGAATGTTTGCCATTCCTTTCTCCATTGTGTGCGGTGGTGACAATGTTGAAGAGTAAAGCATCTCCTTGTCCAACTACAACTACCAACATGGCTGATGCACTTCTTCTAATCTAATTATAATGTTGATTGTTGTAAAATAAGATTTAACAAATAGTTTTTATTATATGTCCTTAAATGATAACAAAAGCATCAAACGGTAATATTAATCTAAGTTACCACTCTTCCACAAAAAGGTAAACAAAGCCAAGATGACTGCGCCGTAACGTACTCCATGAAGGGCACATTGGTTCATAGCCAAACAATGCAGCCACACTTGAGTTGATCACAATGTCTTTCCATTGTCTCATTTCATTTTCATTGATTATTTTATTTGAAATTCAACGACAAAAAGAACATACAAACGAAAGAGTAGGTTACTAGACATAAGTCGACTTGCCATCACTTGATGACGAGATGGAATGTTCATAATTACTTTCATTAAACGATGCTTCCTTGCTCACCATTGTTAAATGGTCAGTACTGCTACCACTTGAAGTGATCGTTTTCATCTCGGTTTGTTGTTGAGCTCGATTTATTTCTTCTTCTTGAGCTTTATCCTCTTCATCATCATCACTCCATTCAATCTTTTTGCCATACATCTCTTCCAATTTGGTGATATCGGACAATTCCTGGAAGTTTGAAAGTACTACCGTCCAGGCGATCCCACAGCCAGCCATCATCAATGTCCACAACACGGCCGATACTTGGTGGTAAACAAAAAACATGTCATTTACAATCGATTGTATTACGGTCACCACGAATCTTGTACCAATGAAGAGAGCCATTGTCCGAATCCATTTACGAAACAATCGCTCATCCTCCAAATATACACCTCGCGCTAAATTAACATTTACCACTAACAAAAACACTGAAGTAACGAAAAGACCACCTGAAAGAATGAACAGCATCCAACGAACGGCTTGATTGCCACTGTAAACAAAAATCATCGAGAAGCCAACTATCGTTCGGTGGTAATTCACGCCGGGTGATGCTAGAGCAAGCCAGCACATTTCAAGGAAGGATGAAACTAGCTGAAGAAAGCAAATAAAAAAAGCAAAACTAACGGCAAACATTGACGCCCGTTGCAGGTCGAGCCCAAAGAAGGTAGCCAGGAGTGGCCGGCGACGATACCAAGGAATGTTGGTGATGATCATTCGTCGGGAGCCCAGAAAGAAATCACCGCGAATTTGTCGCGTGGAGAGGTACATAGACACCTTAGACTTGTTCTTGCCGCTCATCTTAACAAAGTTTGTTTTTATTTCCAAAACACTAAAGCACAAGTTGAATAACTCACAAAGTGGCATTAATTGTCGTTATTCTTTCGTTTTCTATGAAATCAACTGATTTTTAGTAGCTCAAGTTTTTTGGTTTCAATTCAGCCTCACCTGTTGTCATAACACTTTGCTGGTTGGGAGTATCGTTTCGAAGTTAAAGATATGTGAACAAAAAGAAAACAGCACACACACGCACACACAAAGTAACAGACAAACGCGTTGCTGTGTAAAAGGCCTCTGCCTAGTTGAATTATTTCTCGTGATAACATCTTGATATTATCCTATGTGTTTGTCCATGTTGTTGTTGTTGTTGGTGCTGTTGTTGTTGTTGTTGTTGTTGTTGTTGTTTCGGCTAATTGAACGTGCCAATGCGTTGTGCAACAAGAGATACTTTCTCTCTTTCTCTCACATGTTTCGCACCGACAGTGAACCAGCACCTCAGCACTCTTCCTGGCTGGTAGTGTTCATGTGAGCCGCATATAAAGAGTCTACTTCATGACTTAACAAGTTCAAAGTCCTCGAATGATAATAATCATTAAGCAAACTTACAATAGGTAGGCTGGTGAAAATCGAAAAAAGCAAATGTCATAAGGATGGCAGTCAAGTGTAGGTAACGTAGTCTTTGGACAAGCCCCTCGGGGCCTATTCACTTAGCGCGTGAGCATAATCTCTCTTTATTTTCTCTCTCTGTGTATGGTTTCCTTTGTGGCTTTCTCACTTTCTCTTCGCTTTCTCATTTGCATCTTCAATTTGATTTTTCCAAATGAACACGATAATGCTGATGATAATGATGAGTGCCATCTTTTCTATTCTTGTTGGCATTGTTTTTGTGATCATCTAACGCGATACATAGGAAAATGAACTAGTCAATGAGTCAATGAGTTCTTCTTACGAGGCATGTCATCTCACCTTTTTGGTGCATTTTCCTTATTTATCGTTGGATTCATTGTCTACTTCATTTGTTGAACTTTCTCTCTTTTGTTAACTTAAACAAGTAGCTGCTATTTTCGATGCTAATGTCTTATTTATTATACTCAATGTGTCGGATAATTGCTCAATGTCGTACTCTTTTTTTTGGGGCAATAAGGCCCAAATTTTTTCCAACGTTAGTCAGATTAGAAAACAGATGTTTTCGTTCTTTTAATCATACTGCCCCAAGATTTTCAATAACATACTAATGACATCCGGTGAGGAAGTAATACCAATCAACGGATCGATATGGTTTGCCTTTGGGTTCGATATGGCGTAGAACTCTCTAGCTGTGGTGAGATCTGCTCGAAGTCGATCAACTGACTCCACTGGAATGTAGAGATCATTTCTTCCATAGATGACGTACATGGCTGGATGGGTGATGTTGTTTAAATTATATTCGGGTGCGCTGAGTTGGCCGTAAGCCTTGAGGTTGCCAGTCGGACCAAAGTCGTAGTGAGCGAATTTACCAACGTTGAACATTTGATCGAAGTGAAGCAGATTACGAGCAGAGGTTGAGGTAGGCTGGTGTGACATGTAGACCCCCAGACGAGACTTTAAGAAGGGAAATAACACAATTAAAAAGAATACATAAATTAAACAAGCCTAGTCCTAGAGTATTCTTAACAGAAGGCAAGGACAGTACTAATCGTAAGCTTTACCAAAAACCTAACACTATAAAGCCAGACTTACCTGATTCAGATCTTTACAGTCGAAACCAACGGTGGACATGAAAACCGCCTGGCACAGCTGACTCCAAGGACGATTACAAGCCACTGAAGTGATGTCGTCTTTAATTGAATTCTCCTTCAGTGCCCCTCCACCAAGCCAAAGCAAAGGTTTCATAAAAGTAATTAACAATCTGAAAGTAGTGGTAGCATTCCCGATCCGTGTGATGGGACTAATAGCAATGTACGGCTCGACGATGTTATCATAATCTTTGGTTCTCGACAATAATGCAAACATTACCGCAGTACCTTGCGAATGTCCAGCATAAGCCACCTTGCTTGAGTTGGTTTGTCCCCTCACGTAATCAATGATGGCTGGTGTGTCGTATTGGCTGATTTGATCCCAACTCCATTCCCAAAATTGTTTAGAGTCCGGACTTAGTGTGGTATGATTCATTCCATACAAATTACCACGATTGTTTGAAAGCCAAACATCGTAGCCCCGTCTGGCCAACTCGAAGCCCGTATTCATGCCTATAACATTAAGATCGTTCGGCACTTGGTCAGAAGCAATAATAAAATTGGTGGAGGAGCCGGTAAGGCCCGGCTGTAGAATTACAGGTCGCGAATGATGAGTAATGGGCTGGCCATTGGCTTGAACGATACGATGAACTTGGATAATGTAGTCCTGCTTGGTTCGAACGTAATGCACCTGGCAGCCAAATGCCCGTGTTTCGATCAATTCACATGCATGACGATGCTCATCAGGATTAAGGCCAACTTTTACATTGGGCAGCTTGGAGAATATCGAATCTGGTAGTTGTCCAAAAGAGATGGCTTCGCTTGAAATAAAGAGAAGGCAAACCAAAGATATCAATCTCATAGTTATCGCTTTTCTTTTCTAATTAAAAGATAATTTTTATGGAAAGTTCTGCTGTTGTTTAAGAACTAAATTCAATGTGAACTCAATACTTAAGTAATTTATATTTTCACTTATCAATTTGTTTATCAATTCAGCCAAAACGTCAAACATTATCTGTCATGCTGTAGAGACTATTTATGGCTGTATTCAATCAAAAGCATAGATACCAACTCATAACATTAGTTTGCATGGTAACATCGCATTTATCCCTTATTTCTTGGTTCGTTCACTTAAAACACCTGTCTTCGGTGATGACAATATCTACAAGCAGAAGGAAACTTACCACAAACAAACTCATACAGCTCTACAAGGGTGTATCTTGAAGCAAATATGACAAGTCAAAACATGTTTACCTCGAGCTGTCTTTTTTTAAAGTAATCTAGTAACATTGATTTGCATTGACGGCTAGCTGTTTGTTTGAGCGATAACTTCGGAACATTTGACAAGTAGAATTGACATGGAATGGTGATAAATGTTTCAAACGTTACGTTCATCGAGTAACTATCAAGGAGTGGTAAATGTAGAATGATCACTTGGCGTAGAATCAACACTTTCATTCCCATTGTTTGATCCAATTTAAAAGTCACAGGTTGTAGCGTTTCACATCCAAATGATTACTTTGAGACAATTACATTAAGTTAACCCTGTAACTATAAAATGCCTTCCAATTGGAACATTCTTTGACTGATTGCTTAGCACGGTGAATGACTTTAATTTAGTAATTTTTAAGGTTTCGACACCTTTTGGTTCGGTTCTTGTTCACCCTTTTTACCCTTGCAGATAATATAAATTAGATAATAAGATAATAACTCAAATTCATCAACGTTTTAGCTCATCTCAAGAAAGAGGAGAACTGTTGAATAGCTTATAGATCTGTATCCCTGAAAGGAAGGCCAAATTGGATTCGAATAAGAGAATGTCGTCAAATTAGGCCACGATGTAGCCATGAAGCAGTTACCTAAACATTAGTATTTTAATGAAAATGGTTTGATTTGATTCGATCCAAAGTAATTTATTATTGTTGAGGTACATCGAACATTAAGTAAAGTTAACATATGTCTGTAGAGAGTTTATACAATTAAGTTTTACCATACCATTGCATTGGATGACGTTAGATTAGAGCTGGTTAAACTTGCGTCATGATTGGGCTAGAGCAATTGACATGGCATAGATAAGCTTTCTTCTACACAACTGCATAGATCTCGTTCACGGTTATTTTTAACTAATATAACTAAAATATAATTTATATTTATTAACAAACCGACATATTTGCTAACAACTTTTAATTAATAAATTAATTTATTAAATAAATTACTTACGTCTGCAAATGAATTGCTTTTGCCTGTTTCCCATGAATAGCTTTTCCAAACAAACGTTTTGAATAAAATCATTTAAATTGTTTTGGATCAAAGTATTCCTACGGAATTTGAACAGAATTTAACTATTCACTGCACACACCGAGAGAGAGAGAGAGAGAGAGAGAGAGAGAGAGAGAGAAATGCTATCGCAAGAACTAGCTGTAGATGAGCAGATTGAATCTTTTTATCAGATGGCACTAGACCTTGCCTTTGCATTTGTCTGTGTAGGTGAGGGAGAAGAGCATAGAAGTGCTCTTCACAGACGAGGTAAGCAGTGTATAATTGTCTGGAATGTTCCATTCTATCTCACTTACAACGCCACCATCTTGTGCGTTTAGATTTACAATTCTATTCTACTTTTAGATGCATCGAAACATATTATTACCCTCGCCACGTAACATTCGAGGTAATGAAGACATATCTCCCCAATAACCATTCAAAGTTCCACCTCTGGTAGTGCATTTCTATGAAGACTGGCCTACTCTTACCAATTCTTTTTCTAATGCTCAGCACCACTGTGATCGATGTCTTAAAATGAAGACATTTTTCTCCAAAGTTTATATCTTGGAGAGAACACCCTCAGTTATCAGATATGGCTCAAAAAGTGGTAATTTAATGGACACAATCAGATTAAGGTTCAAAACTTGTGATTGCTTAGAGAATCGCCCAAACGGCACTAGTTTCATTTGTTAAGCGGTGAACGACGTTACAACAATAACTTCGAGAAAGCAATTATAATATTGTTCAAGTACAAACTCAAATAAATCGAAAGAGACTATTTTCAACGAACAAATCGAGCTTGTTAAAGCAATCTCAGCCTTTATGAAGCCTGCAATACACAAAGCCAGCCAACTCTCCAAAGAAAGGTAGACACAATGTGCGTGCGTGAGTGAATGAATGACTGCATACGTGCGTGAATGAGTGAGTGTGTCTTCCTCTCACTCAAATAGTACATTGGAAAAAAAACCTAGAAGATACCTAAGACTCATCATGGATGCTAATAGACTCGAAGTAGTAACTGGACATTGAAATCTCAAGACATGATGATTCCAAGACAACATTATCATTGGGTAATGATAATAATATATATTCTATTCCTTAAGTTTGCTTATGTTCAACATTAAAAAGTACATTTTTTAATCTTTTTTTTTTGCTTTTTGCTTTAGAATGTAATTATTCCAGTCAAGGTCGAAACCATTTGATAGTCTGCTTTATCATTCAATGGATTCTTACAGCTCTCTTAAATGACTTAGTTGTCTTCAAGTGAGAAAAGAAATGATAAGAAAGAACTGTCCAAATAGTGCAATCGCTATTGATGCTGTTCGATGTTCTTCGCATTTTGTACCTTTATTCTTCCTTTCTCTCTTCCTCTCTTTTTCCTTGTTCAAGTTCGATGCCTATTTAATTAGTTTAACAATATAAGAGAAAATCGATAAAGAAAATGACAATGTAGTGAGTTGAATGAATGAAAGAAGGATGAGCAGACACATTCATTTCACATTGGCAATGATAACTTAGTGAAGGACATCGAAACGAACAAAAGTTTTCTGCTCATGTGGCTAGAATTGACACTACACAATTTCCACTCCGACAAGCCATGCAATTAACGAAGCCTTTAAAGGAGAAGAATTTCACTTACTCGTTTTCAAGCTTTTCGAGGTAACTAGTGAAAAGAAAAAACCTCGAAAAAAAGCAAGCAAGCTAATCGAGAAGCTAATAGTGTGTGGACATTTCGAAACGACAATTGATTATTAGTCTAACACATTCAGTTTGCTCTTTTTCTCACTATTATTCCTTCCTTTTTATTTTCTTTTATCGGATTGACATTAGGAAGGAAGCTGTTTCGCTAGTTCTCATAGTATTCATTCGATTTGTGCTCATCTCCGAGGAAAGTCAGAGTACCTAGAGAGCAGCAACGAAATGTCACACCATTCTTCACAAATGTTCTTTTCATGTTGCTTTAGTTTTTTTTCAATGATACTTCTCGTTGGCAGCTTCGTTGGAAACGATGCTCGCAACATCACCGGAAGACAACACAATGGACGCTCGCCAGCACAGTTCATTATCTATCGATATGATCAAGATGTTATTCGGGTAATTATTTATTTAATCACTTGAGAACACATCACAAGTGCAATTCTTCTTGACTTCTTCGGACATGTTTTAATATTTAATTCTTTTGCATTTTAGGCTCGCAAGGTGAACTACCAAATTCACCCGATGATATTGGCTCGTCGTTCACTGCGTGAAATGACCGGACAGCCCTTGGAGAAAAATGTGCTCATGTCACTCTTCGAGGCGGCACGTTGGGCGCCTTCCTACTACAACACACAGTCTTGGCGATTTGTGTACGCCCGCCGAGAAACGCCTAAATTTGAACAGTACCTGGAAGCTCTCTGGCCTGGTAATCGACGATGGGCAAAAGATGCGGCTGTCTTGATAGTTCTCCTTTCTAGTCGATATCAGCTGAGAAATGGAAATAAGAAACCGGTCGATTCTCATTCATTCGATACGGGTGCAGCATGGATGGCCATGGCCTTGGAAGGGACTGCCCGTGGTCTAGTAATGCATGCTATGACTGGTTTCGATAAAGCGATACTTGCCAAGGCTATCGAACTACCAAACGAAGATGATTACAGTATCGAGGCAGTAGTGGCTATTGGGCATCGTGCCTTCCCTGCCTCCAATAATGAGAAGATCTCACAAAGGAACGACTTAAGCAAATATATCAGTGAAGATATCTTTAACTTCCGTTTGACTCCGACAAGCAGAAAATAGTTTACATTATTTCCAGCCAATTGATTCTTTTTTAGGAACCATAATTGTTTCTCTCTCATTTCTTTCTATCTAACCCTTTGTCCTTTAGAATCGACCTAGTAGGTGACCTCATAGCGCGAAGGGTTAGAATATTTTAGTTTACTCACCTCTATTCCAAAGAAAGCAAAATGAGCTTGAATGAAAGCGTAAAGATAGGACACACAGAGTCTTGTTGAGTAATTTACCACTAATAAGTAAGCCAACAATTCACAAATATTCAAACAACAACAATTTACACTTTATATTCAAATTAATTTAGATTAAATACAAATGACGTTTTCTTCATTTTCAGCTTACTTCCTTGTTTCTATTATGTTGGTCATCACCATTTTCATCTTCTGACTTTTTCTTCTTCTTCAACAAGGTACTGGCTACAATGCCTACAAACAACATCCATCCAACTTGGTTATTCTTCACAAATCCTCGATGGCACGTTTCCCTACTGTCAATATCCACTTGCTTCTTTATTCTCCACAAATTACCAGCCACCCCTGCCACGGACAGATAATAAGGCCACACTTGTTCGGTCATTACTCCAGTAACCATCAGTGACGCTGTCATCGCGGCGGTAAAGCCTGCCAGCCACTTGTCCGTCTCTTGTCCAAATTTAATGGCAGTCGACTTTAGACCCAATTTAATGTCCTCCAAACGATCTTGATGAGCGTAGATTGTATCGTAAAATAATGTCCAAATGATGCCGGCTGTATATAAAGGTAAAACGGCCGATAGCTGGAGATCGCCACCGTGTACCACAGACCAGCCAAGTAAAGCTCCCCAATTAAAAGCAAGTCCAAGCACAACTTGTGGCCAATATGTGAATCGCTTGAAGGCGGGGTAAGTGACTACTAGGCCTAATGAACTGGCTCCCAAGAGAATACTAAAAGCAAATCCAACCCAAAGAATGTTAACAATCCTAGCAAGCAGATTTAGAATGAACGTTTACCTCCTCAAATCAAATTGCAACAACACCAGCAGTCCAACGCCCATCACCCCTGCAAGGAAGGCAATAGAATCTGCTACCTCCACTTCCTTAGATGCCAACGGTCTCGCCTTGGTCCTTTCTACTTGTCTGTCGAAATTCCTGTCCCATAAGTCATTGATAATACAGCCGGCACCGCGCATCATTACCGCCCCAGTGGCAAAATAACCGAGTGTTAGTAATGAAGGGAGATGACCGGCAGGGGTCGCCAGAGCGACCGACCACCAACATGGCCAGAGCAAAAGCCATGTTCCTATTGGTCGATCGAGGCGTAAGAGACGAGCGTACGGCTGTAAGCCAATTGGTAGAAACGTTACGAAACGTTCAGCTAGAGCTGGTGAGGATAGAATAGCTGAGGAAACTGCTTGGCCACCTGAACTCGGCCTTTGATTGACTATTTCTTTATGGCGTAACGCTGCTGTCCTAGTAATAGCTGTTGGTGAAGACGAAGATGGTGGTATAGTATAATGAAATCGTACACAACGCGAATCGACTGAAGACCAAATTAAGGCTACTTTGGCCAAATGCCGATTCATAAAGAAAGCTTGCTGGCAATGACATAATATTTGATGAGATGAGGTTACCGACAACAGTAAGCGGCGTTGTAGAAACATATGTGCCGGATGGGCTGGATTCATTTGAAAGGAGAAGCACAAGTGGATTGACTTAAGAAACGAAAACCTGATCATCCAAACGAAATATCAATCAAACAAAAAGAAGAATTATGACATCATACGCTTGTTTCATTTATTGAAACAATGAAATCACAGTTAAATCTCAAAATCAAAACCAACGTAAAAGTTATTGTCAAGCAACAAACTCACTCTTCTTATTCTTTCTTCCAGGTAACGTAAAGCACAAACTCAATCGACTAGAACGAATCTAAACACGTTAAATACGAGTAAACAACCTGAAGATAGATTGATTGAAAATGAAAGTAAATCGAGGAAAAGAGTTCCTCTCTCAGCTGTTAAGCTAATCGCGTGGTAAATGTAATTTGCCGACTATTTTCACTCAACAAGTTTAATTTTCCTCAAGTATAAAGGTAGAAATAGTCGAAGTAATTTTGAAAGGTTTCCAAAGTATGGAAGTGATTGATCGCTTTGATATCGTCAACTATAAACATAAACACAATTGAAAGACAAGACAAAGATGAAACAAATATGAAGGCGAATCAAATCAAAATGCTTTTCTTTGAAAAAAAGAAACTAAAAAATAGAATTGAAAATAAAAAAAGTGAATAAAAAGAAGTTGAAGATATTTTCGAAAAATAAAAGCTGACAAATGAGAAAGAGATTTGGCAGGTGAAATGGAATTGTTTCTCTTCATTTATTCTTTGAAACAAAATTGTCAAATTATTTTCATCTTCTTGACTGCTTCCGATGACTCTTCGTGGCTGGTTTTCGTTTTAATTCCTATGAATGAAAATGCTGACTTCTCCTTTACTTCCTCATTCTTTTCATCAATGTTCTTCTCTTCGGGTTGATGAGCTTCGTTGAAGGTTTGTTTACCATTCCCACCATCATTGCCATCGATATACTTCAAGGCCATCTGTTCTAACCAGTGCATATTCGACTCCTTGGCAAAATGGATGATCGGCTGGCAATTGTTTCCATTGATATGCTGACTCATGTATTCTTTACATTTTTTCAATAAAGCCTCTTCAAGGTACTCACCGGCCAAATGGTAAAGTTCCACGATTAATGTCACTGGCAGTGCCTTTAGCGCCTCATCCACTTGTTGTGGCCATTCACTGAGATAAAGATAACGCACAAAAAAGGCTACCGTCTGCATTCGATACGAGTTTATCGAGAATACACTCGGACAGGGTGAAGACAAGCAATTCAACTCAAAGAGCTGGTCGAGAATGGCTGATCGTTGGCGTAACAAAGCTTGCTGAGCGTTCATTGTCTGTCCGCCATCTTCGGCCACTAGAAAGATCATATCAGACACTTCAGGTCGGTCAATCATTTCTTCCCAAACACAATAGGGCTTTTGCTCTTGGTAGCCATAAAATTTGATATGTCTTTGTGCATCATAGGTTTGTACCTTCGCCGAACGATATGGGCGAAAGTATGCCAATGTCTCATCGATCGAATTAAATAATATCTTTATTGGTAGTCGGGATCTTGATTTCAGATCACGTTGTAGTATATGGCATCTCCCTGAAACAGTTTGAATGATGGCCAAATCTTCATGGGCTTCGATGGCAACAGCTGATTTGTCTAAATAGATTGGCAGTATGCTGATGCCCTTAGTGCTCGCTCGCTCCTGGTCTTTCTGACAAAAGAAGCCCATTTGATAGACCATGCCATTGATGGTAAGCAAAAGACTAAAGTCATCACCGGCGGCTATCGCTTTACATCGAAACTCGAACAATATCTTCTCTGGCTCAAAAATCATCTCTTTGAGATCTGCCCGTCCAAGTTGGCCACAAGCGTTGCTGCCCCAAGCGTAAACGAACCCTTGAGCGTTCAACGCTAGTGCATGTACTTTTCCGGCAGCGATCTGACGAACAAAGAAAAGATCGGTCATCAATTTTGGTCGTCGAAAGAGTTGCTGATCATTGATTGAGCCTACAGGTCCGCTTGGTACCACCAGACGCCCCCAGACGTAGACACGTGCCTCCACAGTCAGTAACATCGAAAAAGACTCGCCCGCCTTTATCATTCGCACTTTCTGATCGAACGGTACAATTTTTGGACAACGAACACGATCTCGATGACCTAGGCCCAATTGCCCCTGCCCATTTTCACCCCAGCTTAGAATTTTTCCTTGGCTATTAAGCGTCAGATAATGTTGAGAACCGTAGACAAGTTCGGTAACTTTATGAAAGGTTAATGTTGGATGACATATTGCTTTGACCGCTGGTTGCGTTTCATGAAAAATATAAATACGATCATCACGCAACCATAGAA
>CAJUYD010000092.1:0-34336 GCA_910591665.1 Ectemnius continuus
ATCTTTGCACAATCTAGCAGATAATATCTAAATAGTTTTGGCTTCTTGTTTTCCATTGATTTAGCTTGTTTTTAAGAGAAAAAATTAAATTCGATTGAAATAGTTAGATGTCATAAAAGATGTACCTAGATTATCCTCCAATGTTGCTTGTATTATATCACAAGCTGTAAAGCTTTGCTGAGAAAGAAACGATGGACGAGATTGTTGGCTCATTTGAGCCGTTTGCTGTGAATGTAACGATGATCTTGGATCGGGATTCATTTGAATCATTTGCGTGATAGGATCATCGGGTAAGGTTTCATCATTATGATCAAAAGTGGTTAATTCTTTTTTTGTTGATGCCAACAAGCAATGAATCAACTCTTCAATAGCAAACATACCAAAGAAGCCAAAGCATACCAATAGATCTGGAAACGTTGAAATTTTCTCATCATCATCAGTCATCCTTATCGATTGCTTTTGAACATATTGTTGATAATCTTCCCGAATCTCTGGCACCATATGAACAAGGGAGGTGTGAAGAAGTATACCGCCCCCAACTTGGGTTATAAATTGAACGATAAAATCTCGATTAAGCCAGGAAATTAATTTTATCTTCTTTCTCAATGAAAATGGATCAACTTCTTTGTTTCTATTGATCTGTTTTGTGAAACATTCGAATAGATAAATTGGTAGTATACCAACCAAGATGGTGGCAAAGAATAGAACAGTCGAGGCTAACAAAAGTGTATCCTTCAAAGACATTTTGTTGGAATTGTTGCAGCCAGAAAAAAAAACTAGAAAACAAAAAGGGTAGACATGATCATAATATAATGCAAAGCATTGTTTGTTTTATTTTATTTTTAAATTTGAAAGTAAATATTTCTTAATTAATTGATTATAAGATCAGTCTCGTTGTGCCGATCATATCTAACAAAATCTAGTCATATCGACAGAGTTATTGGTAAAATTGATCGATAACATTTAAAGTATTACATTCAATAAAAGTGTTCAATCTTTTTACATTAAGAACTTAAGCTTTTAATCTCTATTTTGTCAATTATTGCTAATGACAACATTTCCCTTCTTCCCATTTATTTAGCTTGATCCGATTTAGATGATAATTAATTACTTTTTTGTTTTTCATTCAAAAACTAATTGTAACTTTTTTTGTTATTTGTATTAAAATATTTGTTGAAACATATTGTTTGAAAATAAGACAAACAATTTCGGCCACGAAGCAAATGGATGCCAATAGTACGCCCATGATCCAGACAATAAAAACGGAGATTAGACTAGACAATGTTAATGCTTCAATCCTATCTTTTTGATGCTTATCATAAAGATGATTTACTTCCAAATCTAGATGAACGTTTGAGATTTTTCTCAATGAATCCATTTTCCAATGTTCTATTATGCCTGTCTCAAACATTCGTTTGATACTATGATAGAGAAGAGAAGGAATTTAATCGATTTAATTTGTTTATTTAAATGTATCGAGTAAACTTACACATGATTAAAAGGTGATAACAATGGTGATTGTTTAGAAAAGATCATAATCAATGATTCAGTATTTAATGAATCCTTTGCCAAATGGACACGTTCCTTTCTCATCTGTTGCAATATTTGAAGATGTAAACGAACGCTAATGAATATTGTTGGACGATTATATAAACTTTGTTCAACTAATTTTAACATTAAAATATTTTTTGCTGGCATTTGTTGCTTAGTTCGATTTTGATGCTTTCCAATGGTGAAATAGACCATATTGGACATCTTCGCCTGGCGAAAACGACTCTCGAATGAGCTGTTGGCTAATGTTAGAATATTACCTTTATCATTATTAGCTATCGCCATCAATTGTTCAATACTATCAATCGGTGGATCCAATTCGGGTAATGTTAGAATAAAGTAGAATATTCCTAAATAGGCAGAGGAGAGAATGAGAGAGGCGAAGCGCCAAACAATTTGAATGATTCGCTTCTGAACGTTTGATGTATGATATCTTCGAAAATCTTGATGAAAAAGCAAGGCAGCCATTTCGAATGCATTCAAGCCAAATTGTTTCAATTTTGATTGTCTACATTCATCCAAATTTAAACAGCTAAAACTGCTCAATAGTAAAAAGATGATCAAGGTGGAAAGCCATAGTTGCCAAGTAAAAGGTCTTATCACCAGCCATTCCCGTGATCTTAATCCAGGACGTGGCGAGAGGAAGGTGAAATCTTCAAAATGAATTGCATGACTCATGGCAGCCACCTGGAAACGCTCATAGGTGCTGGCTATACCACAAAATCCAAAATGTGCCGTTCCATTAAGCACCAAACCCATTAAACCGCTCCAATGCCCGTTAGGCATCATTCGGCCATAATCTCCATAAGAAGTAATCAAATTTGTTTTAAAATTATACTTTTGTTCCAAGACACGATGTAGCTTAATATCCATTGAGTTTCGTTCTTTAAATTTTCCCTCTACTGTTGGTACAATTTCGCACATTACATTATAGGACTATATTTGGATACCAAAGGGGAAAGAGAGAAAATAAATAAATTTAACAAAAAAAATAAACAACAGGCATTTTTGGTTACTTTTACCCGAGGAAAAACGCCGGTTAGAATGGAACCGTTTAGATTGAAATATCTAATCTCATCCAAAACCATCTTTCGTCTTTTAGCTAGCTTACCAACTAGCCACATCCTTTCTCGTATATATTCCTTTTAGGAATTTTTCGATTTCGAAAGCAAAAATTTAGCTTTTATCTTTACGTTACCAGGTGATTCATATAAACACAAAAAAATATCGATCATTTTGGAGAGCATTAATGAAAAAGTACAAGGAAGAGCAAATAAGAAAATATATATAAAAAAAAAATCAGAACAAACACATAAAAAAGAAGACATTTCAATAGAATGTCTATCTTTCTACTTATAAAAATAAAAAAAAACCTACCAAGATATAATAATAAATAAATAAACAAACAAACAATAGCATTCACTTTATGGCAATTAAATTTCTTTTCCTAATTAAAAATTATTATTACGTCTTTAGCTAATTGGTTCTAATTAATTGAAAGTGTTGAGATTGATATGTTAATTATTAAATATTAATTATAGTGATTAATGAATACATGTGCAGGTTAATACTCCCTGCCATGCTCAGTTAGTGTTCAAATCGGATTGTGATAGTTGTTGTTGCCGTTGTCGGTTGTTTTCTTCTTATGTAATAATTAAGATGTGTTTGTATGTTTGTTTGTGATTCACCCCTGCATTATTACTTGGTCAATTTGTCTCAAGTTTGTTCCAAAATGTCTTATATTAATTTTGAATAGATTATTGAATATGTATTCGTCTCTCTTATTTTTTTTTAACTGTGACTTTTTCCATCATAATTTTGGTAAATACTTTGCAAATTGTTTTCTAACATTGTACACATAAATAAAAGTTTTTGCTATTTCTAATTAGCCTATTTTAATTAGCGTCTAATATTGTTTTCTCGCTTAAATTTCTTCCCATTGTCAATGATATTCATTTGAAAATTTATCTTCAATAATATTTACTTAAAGCATCTTCAATCAATCAATAATATTTCATTTTTTTACACTTTATCATTATTATCTTCTTTTCATGTAAAACGTTAAGTAAAAATTCCTTGTCTCGATTTGGTATGATGTCAGTAAAATATAAAGGGATTATCTTATCATTGACTATAGAACGTTTCAATTGAGATTGTCAACCAGATTTGTTCGTTCTGAATGTCACTTAGGTTATCGATAATGTTACACTCATCAATTATGTTGATAGTATTGTTTGCCTTTTGTTTGATTGATTACTTACCTTTCATTAATGTTTGATTGTTTTCTATTAAGCCTTACTGCCTAGTTTAAGGTTTTTGTCTAAAAAAGAAGAAAGGAAAGACGAGAGAGAGAGAGAGAGAGAGAGAGTAAGTGAAAGAAAGGTGTATATAAGATAAGAGTTCAAATGAGCTGTTTGGATTCTAAGATAAGACCGGAAATAGATTTACAGAATTATACATTTGTTTACATTAATCTCTTCAACATTGACGTCAGAATGTACCTTTAAGTTATTACTTTTCATCGTCAACTTAAAACAATTCATAACATTTGTTGATAACAATTTTCTTTCTAGATAACATTTTATTTTCTATGAAAAAAAAAATTATAAATAATAACAATCATAATAATTATTATTGTTATCCTAGAATTAGATAGAATATTGAAAGGCTAGAAGAAATAGATGTGCTATGAAAGACCAGAAGGGATCTACATGAAGATTATGTTCATCATTAGCGCTTGCCTTATCACAATAAGTTAGAATGAACGATTGTTTTATATCGCTCAATTCCATTTTATTGGAAATAGTAAAGGCTACCTTAATTACCATCCTTGATATTCTATCGGTCCAGTCAACAACATAAGGAAAATGTAATATGACAGCATTCTCAAATATTTCACCCTGCTCCTTTTCCGTTTGGCATTCCAAGATAATTGTCGTCTTCTTAGTATATTCAAAACGATTCAATCCATTGCAGCTTATTTGAAGCCCAACAGTAGATACATTATCAATGCTTGATTGAGCTTCGCATTTAACACAATAACTATAATCGTTCATTGGTAAATTCTCCAAACTTGGCGATTGTTCCGTTAAGCAGGTATAATAATCTGTTTTCCTACCACTTAATTCGATTAAAGTTTTCATATCATTATAGAAATACATTTGAAACTTTAATGAATCAATTGTTTTGTTTGACTAAAAAGATAATAATAATAATAATTCTAAAAAATTATATCAAAAATTAAACAATTTAAAAAAAAAGCTTACAAATGAATCTTCAGTGGCGCAGGTGAGCGTTTTCTCTTGCATGTTAAGATTCTTTAGGCTACATTGGAAGTCACAACTTGCAGCTATTCGATTATTAATTAAATGCTTAAGTTGCTGTTCAATGGTGCAGATACGTTGGAATTTCTTCACCGAGATGGCTTGATATAATGGGAAGGCGGCAATGAATAAAATAATAAGCAAAGTTTTCATTTTTTAATCTTATTATTATTATTATTATTATTAATGTTTGATCTGTGATGTTTTCTTCTCTCATCTTTGCCTTCGATTGAAGCAATGAACATTAGTTTTTATATTGTTCAATTGAAAAATGAAACAGCAGCAACAGCAACAATCTTTGTCTACTATTTTTCGAAATGGATAATTTAGGTAGGCAAACAAAATAACTGGTTAAATTAACAGCTTTTTTATTAAAATCACTACCATTTGTTACCTTGGCGATAATCGAGCTTAATATTATTATTATTATTTGAGAATCATGGAATCAAAAGATTTATTTATCCAATGTATTCATCTCATTTCAATATTAATGTGAGCCAAAATTGAAATGATTAATATAAATTGAAATGATTACAATTCAATTTACATGAGGTGATTTGAATTGAATGTCGATGTTCAAAAATCAGTCATCTTTTACCATAAGTTCATTATAAAGTTTGCCGTATATCTGTTTATTAGATAAATGTTGAGAATGATAGCGATGATAAAGTAATTATTTTATTGATTCTCTTCTACTGATTCCAGCGGAAATATCATCTCTGTAATATTTCCTTAAGGTTATTTTGTTTATAAAACAACATACAAAGATCATCAAATAATTCAGATACTGGCTGGATTTGAATCACGCATTTGAAACAATGATCATTTTTTGTGTTTCCTATTATAATTGACTTATCATGAAAACCTCAACAAGCGTTATTAATATTGATTTATTACATTTAATTCAAATGTAAAAAATAACGATATTACTTTCCGATACACCTAATACGAACAAAAAAAGAATTTTCTTTAATTTATCTTATTGAAATCGACTGATCAGATTAGAGCATCGTTTTAAACATCTAACCTTGTGTGTGTGTGTGTGTGTGTGTGTGTGTATATGTATGTGTAGTTTGGTTAAGGCGCACTTGAATTTGCATCAATTTACTTTGGAACAGACATTAATGATTGGTGCTTGTGGAACTTGAGAGGCAAGCCAACTAAATTCTTTAGTCAATTGAAAAGTAGTTAGAGACTGTTTTCAAAATAATGGTTGTCCTAAATCAATTTGAAGCAAAGTTGATTTTGCTAATATTTTGAGAATAAGCAATTAGAAAATAATTAAATTAGGCGAAGAGAGAGAGAGAGAGAGAGAAGAAGAAGAAAAGTAATGAAATATAAATCGATTTGTTTAATGTTTGTAACAAAGTAAAGTTAGTATTCTTAGAAACTTTGATTTGTTTCTACAAGACTATTTGACGTTGGAAATAATAAAGCACAAATTCCAAGGTGTTCAAGAAAAATTTTCAAGCAAAAACATTTAATGTTTGTGTTATGTACATGAAATAATTAATTACAAAACTAAATAAACTAAATGAAGTAATGGTCACTATAGTGCCGATTGTGATGCTAATCTTATCGTTTGTATTGATTTGCTCAAAATGATTGACCAATCTCCATTTGGTTGATAGAAATTCGTTAGTCAATGTTGCCAACAGCCTAGGAAGATATCGTCTAGATTCGTGCAACAACCAGGTCATGTTACAGATTGGCACGAAGATAGCAGCTATGAAAAATATTTGATAAATTGTTTCTAAACAAAAGACAAAAAAGTTGACATCTAACGAACGTTTGTACAAATAAGAGAGAAGATATAAATTCATCGGTATAATAATGGCCAAAACCGATAAGGTAAACTTCGACCATATATGATTATTGTCAGCTATTATCATACTAATACAGCGAACATGTACATGATGGTAATAATTAAGCAGATAAGACGATTTTAATTTATGAAAGCTCAATGAAGTAGATGGAATTCGCCTGGCTAACATCTTATTCAATTGCAAAAACATTGAACTATTGGCCAAAACCCAACAATGGCCAATGGTTAAACTTATAAAGGCAAAATGTAAAGTTTTGACTAGCGCATACAAAATCACCAAGATTTGCAATGTATTCCAGAAACACACACCAAATGAATTGAAATCGTTCAGGTTCAATTTGATGAACGCGAGAAAGGTGACCGCGTAAGAAAAAACTGTAAAGAAAGATTTAGTAAATTTTTTGGTTTTGTGTAATTTATTAGGAATGCAAAACTTACAAAAAAAAGTTGAAATTGGTTCAGCGATCATTTTCATTGTTATTAAATAACGTGAAATTCGAAGATAATTAGCCTCTGAAAGGTATGGATAACATGGTATCATCTGATGGTGTTTAATCGCCTTCTTATCTCTACAAAAACGTATGAAAGAAAGATAGCTGATCTTCTGAAGCTGTTCTGAATTAATGATTAACAAATGCCTTACTAATGATCCCGAATAGGTGTGAGGAAGAACAAACTTTAGTAAATAGATTACATAAGACAATCCAAGGGCTCCACTACCGTAGAAAAGAAATATACTTGAATTTAAGGAATTGTTTTTAATGAGAATGGCTATCCATAGTTCACAATGAATCCAACGAAAGTCATTGATTAGCATCTGATAGCTTAGAATAAAACAATAAAACGTTAAAAACAGATAGAAGCCGACCAATGCAACAGAACCAAGCTTCAGATGTGGATCCTTTTTGGTTACCAGCCACAGTTCATTCACATAATTTAACATATAAGTTTTCTTTATTAAAACTAAACATTTAATGAATGAATTCATTATGTTAAACATTAGAATTACAATATAATACAATAGCATCGCTATCAGTAACGATAAGAGTGTTTAATCGTCAAGTTATGAAAACTAAATGAAACCAATTCTACTGAATTTCGAGAAATAAATAGAGCAACCAGCAACAACAATAAATAGACAGAAATAAAAAATCTATCTGTATATTTTTATTTATTGTAGATTATTAATATTTTTTCTTTTGGTTAATTAAAAATTGGTTAAAAAATAATTTTTATTTGAGGAGACTTCTCTGTTCACTTTTTATTTTTTCAAAAATATTGAGCCGTTATAAAATTCTAAATAATGTTGAGTTTATATATTTATATTGATTCGATCGAAGTTTTCTCGTTAATGTTTAATTTTGAATAAAGGTGAATAAATTAAATTTTGATACAATTTTTTTTCCAAAGTGTTTTTTTATTTTATTTTAACTGACATTCTTTAAGGTGCGCATGAAAAGATACGTTTGTCACTATAATTTTCGTTGTCTTATTAACAATTCAATTATCTCTTCTATTATTTATTATTATTAATTTTGTAAAATAATAAACACCCGTTTTTTCAAATTATTCTAATTGCTTTTTTTCCTTCTATTTTCTATAAAATTTATATGGAGCACTTTCAATAGTTTTCTCATCTTCCTTAATTTATTTTTTTTTCAAAAAAAAAATCATTTGTTTCCTTTCTAAATCCTCTCAACTCATTCGAATGCTTAAAATTTGTTTTTTATTATTATCACCTCTCTCAAAATGGGTAAGCTTCCAGCCTTTTTGTTAGTTTGTAGCTGTCTTATAAAATAATCGATCCATTATGGCCTAGATTTCATGAAAACTAATCGTTTAGGGAATACTACCAGTAGTTATTGTAGTTGGAAAGTCGGCATAACCCCTGGAATTGATGGAATTGTCTGCTGTACTAAGTACACTATATATATATATACCTAGCTTCGCAGGGGATTCCATGGAATTCATGCTAAGTATAGCTCAAAAACAAAAGCCTAGAGAGTTGTCATCTGATTCTTACTCATTATTCGAGCTGCATGAGAATCTTTGAGTTATTATTTCATTTATAAGCATCCTTTAATCTTTTAACCACATTCATTTTGTAAATGTTATTATGCAAACGATCCTTTTAAATGATAAACAAAGAAAAGAAGAAAAAAAAAACAAACAAACAAACACTTAGAAACAGATTTGTATGAAGGTAGACCGATAGGTGAACTTAATTATGTTAATGAATTCACAAGTTTCAACATTCTGTAACAAACTTTATCGCTTAATTAGGCTGGTAATTATACCAAAATATCAAATCAATGCTTTTTCTTATATGAACAACAAAATGAATGTTGATTTTTTAATTAAGAATAATGACAAAAGTTGAAAGAAAATTAAATGAAACAATTAAGACATTGTTGTTTACCTTGTTTTGTATGGAAAGCATTATTCAATGGTTTTTATTCCATTCACTGAGATCATAAGCAATGATCTTATTTCATTTACTTTTGGCTAAAGCTCTTATTTGCTAACAATGTCAATTTGGTTAAAATAATCTCTCACTCACTCACTCTCTCTCTCTCTCTCTCTCTCTCTCTCTCTCTCTCTCTCTCTCTCTCTCTCTCTCTCTCTCTTTCTCTCTCTCTTCCGCAAAATAACAAAAAATAAGAAGTCATAAAATCAAAGAAAAGAGGACAGATACGCCTTATGACTACAGAAATATGGTAGCATTGGCTCGATGTTTGGATGTAATGTTATCAGCGATTACTTGTCAACATGTTAGTCATAGGCAGCTCCATTTGTTTGATATTAACCTCACCTTCTTCTTTAATCTAGACCAGAAGAAAAGATGAATCTTTATGATTATTTAACGCAAAAAATGTACAACAATATTCTTTATCATAACTATATCGCACCACGTGGTGAAGCAGCTAATAAGATGTATAGAAAGGAAAATTTTGATAATGCCGATAAGGATGATGATGGCCATGAGGATGAAGATGATGAGAATGAAATGGATAACGAGAAGAAGAAAGAAAGGAAACACCTTCAACGTCGGAAGGCGAAGGTGTTCCCAAGAAGTTTGCTTACTGGTGAGATGGAATGTGATGAAAGTGAATCGGAAGAAAGTGAGATTCGCTCACCAAGAAGAACGAATACCAATGCCAGCTCCGATTGGGATAATACACTTCAATGTAAAAATGATCTTGTCATTAGGCAAAATTATGAAAAATATCAGTTCTTAAAAAAGCGGCCAAACGCTAGGAAAGCACAGGCTGAGCATCGCGCCTATTTCGATAAAATCCTAAGTCGAATCAATCGACTTAAGCTGATTGTTGGATCGGTAGCGACCATGTTTTTGGTAATTTTGTTGTTGTTAAATATGTTTGTTCTTTTGTCCATTTATTTTAATTTATTTAAAACAAATTTTTTATAGTCTTATAATCTCTCTTTTGATCTGCTGATTTTAAAAAGTCTTCCAATTTCTACTGACAAAATTCGAATTCAAGGCGAAACCTTTGATGTTCAACGTCTTCTTCAAGCCAGTTCGTTTGCTGGATTTTGTTTCTTTCTCACTGCTGGATTTCGTTTGGCTTTATGGCTTACACCCTCACGTAATCGTTTTTGTCTTCAATATGATACTACCTTCTTCATCATCTTTCTCAACTTTTTCATTCATGTGTTGATAGAGTTGGCTCAAGCTTTAGTGATAATCTTTTCTCTACCGATTTGTCTTCCATTTTTGATGAGCATTAAGAGTTTATTGGTTGGTTTCTTAGCTGTCTATCTGCTCTATGCACTGTTCGATTGTCAAATTACAGTGATAAGGAGAGAGGAGGCCAAAGGCTATGTTCGATATTTTTTCACTTCAATCATTCTTGGCCTTATATTGGCTTTAGCGATAGACAATGGTAGAATGGATCAGATTGTTTTGTCAATTTTCTGTCATCTATTCCTATCAGCCAGTTTCTCTGTTGTCTTTCTATTGCTTTGGTATGGCATCGCACATCTTCACCAGTACACTATCATCAACAGCCGTAATCGAACCGAGTTTGGCTTTTATTTTTCCATCAAAACAAGTCCACGTCAATGTATCACACTGAATTGTATCTGTTTTGCTGTACAAAGTGCTCGACGATATTCTGATCATCTTGCTGAGGATAATTGTAGTGTTCGGACGGTCAAGCCATGGCGTCGAAATTGTATCACTTTTATAGGCGTAATCTTGTTTGTTGCTGCTTTTAGTTCACTATTTTTTCATCTAATTTTCAGTTTCCTTTGGTTCGATGACTATTTTCCTGGATGTTTACAAGGTTTTGCATGATTGAATTAATACTTTTCACTTTTTTTGTAATCATTGTAGTTTTCTTTTTTACCAATAGAATGGCAAACCATTCTCATTCGTTGTATTTTTATCATTCTATTACTTTGGGGCGTGAAGGTAGAGCATTGTCTTACCTCAATTATAGTCGCGTGGCACAATCATTACAAGCGTGATCCACTTGAACCCAAGATTCGACCCGATTCTTCCCAGCTTCATTTTTCAAAATTGGTCATTACCTATCTACTTACGATTATCGCCAATGTTGCCCAACTTTTCGTGACATCCTTTGGTTTCAAGCTGGTTCTTATTGTAAGTAATTGTATTACATAATCTGTTTACAAGTTTGAATGTTATCTATGAACAGATCAACATGGCTTATGGTATTTCGCTTGGCTTGATGTGTGAATATCTACCTAGATTCATTGGAAAGTTCATCACTATCACTGAGGTTACCGTTTGTTTGACTATTATAGGATCAGTTTCCTATTCATCGCTTGCATCGATGATGCTCTACCATTTGGTAGAGAGAACTGGTAGCCACCTCCAATGGCTCTACTATCTTAATTTGATCACTGCTTTTATCTCCCTCAACCTCATTGTAGCTATTGCTAAACTTCAATGCCTTCGATCCACGAATGGTTTTGACCTTATGAAAATGAAACCTCTGAAAGTTGTTGAACATCATAGCAACAATAATCCACAGCAGCCACCGGTGATTCATATTGAGGGCTCAACACCCAACGGAAGCCATGCTGGCTCAGTGAAATCAACTCGTGGCGTTATCGATAGAACGCCAAAATCAAATTCTATATCTTCCTTTTATCTCTACCAGATGGCAATTGATACATCTCATCTCACCTCAGAACATTTGGAGAATGCCACCCACCCACCGGCTGTGGTACCTTATCGTCTCAAGTTTCGTATATCTTCCATAGCTAGCATTCTAAGTAATCGAAAAAATAGTTCAAACTAAAATTTTATCTGTTGTGATGTAATTTATTTTAAATTCTTTGTTTTTGATTTTTGGGTAAGAGTAAGTAAAGAAGACAAGTGAGAATACTTAATTGCCATCCAAATGTTTTAACTTTTTCTCCAGCAAGGCAATATCTTTACGCAAGGAAGAGATAAGCGCCTCAATGTTGAAGCCAATGTCATGGTGTGTGTCAAAAGATTGATAATTTTGATAAATTGCCCTTGCTTTAACATATTCAGCCAACAGTTGTTTTGCCTCTTCCATACGACCCTGATTGGTTAGTTTGTCATTAATGGTTTTGCATCTTTCGGTTAACTCCTGCCATTTCTTATCGAATTCTTTGAACAACTTCGAAGGATTGTATCGCTCAGGCGGGAAAGCGAAAGCTGTTTGAAAATGATAATCAATTAAAATTTAAAGTTTAATTGAAAATTTAACACCAACAGCAACCAATAGTAAAACTTACCAATGGGAAGAATGGCAGCAATTAGGAGGATTAGTTTCAACATTATGAGAATGTGATGAATATTAATTAAATTGATTATATTACATATAATATATATATATATATATATATATTAAATATCCATTAAATTGGATAACAGCAATACATTTACCGAAAACATTTTAAATCGTTATAGCTTTCAAATGATTAGATTACAATTTAAAACAACAATGGTTAGATAAAGACATAATGCAATTGCATTTGTTAGGTATTTCAAACGTCTGGTAAACATCTTGACACCAAAATGTGTGATAGCATTGTCATTGCCCTTTTTTCAATCAATGCTTTAAGTTTATTTTTGTGCTTCATCGATTTCATCGAGGCGTAGTACTCTCTTACCGTCTCTTCTTCTTTTTTTCTTAATTTTTTTTAGTTTACAGTTTCACTAATTTATTAATAATGTTTTTCTCCTTTTTCTTTCTTGAGAATGTCATCAATCTTAGACTCTACTTATTCTTGGGAATGACATCACTCTAAGCAAAACAACTTTGCCAATGATAACAAGAAAAAGTAATATAAAAATGACATTTTGTTTTGAAGAGAATAAATAAATAAATAGAAAAAGTGAGTGAGTGAGTGAGTGAGTGAGTGAGAGAGAGAGAGAGAGAGAAAGAAAATTAGATGGCAATGAGTGTAAGTGTAGGGTCGATTGTTGCTTTATGTCTTATGCCAATCATACAGTCAATAGAAAATTGTCTAGTCATTGAATGCTCATCAAGACATGAATCAATGCATCATCATCATTGATCTCTTAATAGATTGACCATAAACATTAATAGCATACAGTACATGAAAAATAAGGCTAATAAATTGTTAGCTGTTATCGGTCCAAGGCCAAATATTTCGGCAGCAATCATCTTATTCGAGTTCATTTGTTCATAGTAAGCTGAAAATTTTAATTGAAAAAATAATGGCATCTTTATACCATTAGCTATTAATCGATGTTCGATCGGTATGAAATAACGGCGACAGGAATGGATTGAGCTACTGATCCAAATATTGGCAAACATTGCAAGGAATAGAGTACCCTGCTGTAGGATAATAAAGGTGCCATAGAAGAATTCCTCATCGATCGTCTCCAATATATTCAGTAGAAAATTAGTCAACACGATTATATTAAGAGGTGAGGTTAGGTAAGCATAGATTGAGATAAGCCTTGAACTGTGACGATTCACTTTCATTGTTAAGCTTGTTAGGCGAATATGTCTTGAATAGAATTGTATCAGCTGTGCTACTATCTTAATCTTCATTGAAGCAACCATCAAGAAAGTCAAATTTTTATTTAATTTATGATAAGTTAGAACGATAATGCCATAAGTAAAATAGAACATCATCACAAAGATTAACAATAAACGAGCTAAGTAGAAAAAATGAAAATAAAGAATGGCGGTGTTTAAGAAACCGAAGAAGGAAAAATGTTCATCGATTGAAAAATAAGCCAACATTATTGGAGCTGCAACAACAGCTATGATCATGCACAAGGCAACACTAATCTCGATTATAATCCAAAAGACAAACACCTTCAGACGAATATCGAGCATCACCATTGGGAAGTAACGATATCTAAGGTCGACCGTTAGATGAATATCTTGAAATTGTGATATTTTCGTTGACGATCCAAATCCATAATGATAGATTGCCTTCAGGACATCAATGACCACCCAAGAGGTGGTTATCGGTTTATGTAGCCAACAAGTTAAGGATAATTTGCGTTTTGTTTGCTGAAATTGTTGACGATTATTATCAATAATATCAGTTACATTTATATTAACCCATTCATAAAGAATCCTATACACTTCTACAATAGAATTGGAACGATTTGGTTCAAAGGCGATATAGACGATCATCGTGAGGGAGAGATATAATGAGCCCATGCCCAATAAGATGGCCAAATTATTAAAGGATTTATAGCGATAAAAGTAAAGCAACACCGGATTATGTCCTATTATATCGGCATTCTTCCACCAGGCAGCTAAATATAATAATATAAAATTAAAGGCAACAAAGCTATTGGCGAATATTGTGTAGATACGATGATAGAAGCGAAGATGTTCATGATTCATATGACGATTGAGCTCACCTTGGAATGAGACAATCCAGACTAATTTTATACCAAACGATAGAAATTTCATTATCAAATTCAATGCTGATTTTATTGATTGATTACTTTAACTCAATAGATTATTTTGTTCTATTTCGATTCAAATAAATTGATTATATTGGCAATATCAGCAATGATAAAAATAAACGATTGAAATCATTACTGTCAAACAGGGCGCCAATTTATAAAATAAAATAAATAATGCAACCTTTCCAACTGTCCTGGAGAGTGACAATGTTTCATAAACAACAAATAATTATACTTAATATTATCTATATTTTAGAACATTTCTTTTTACTTTCTTATTCTTTATCATTTTCTTTTCCACCTAACTGGTAATTATGAATGATTTAGTAATTATGAAGTCAATAAACAAGTTTCGAAAGATTTAAATAAAGAAAAGTTTGATTATTCCAAAGTAATTGTTCCATGGCGTGACCATATGAGAATCGATTACAATACAAAATGACTAACTTAATGATGACAAGCTGAACATAAATATGCTTTTTCTTTATATTTTCTATTATTTTGCTTGTCATTCAGAAAGCACAAAATAAAAGAAAGAAAGGAAGACAATATTGAATCGAATAATAAAGGTTAATCAACAAGCACCTTACAGAAAGTACCATAAAGAAACATTTGTCATAAAATTTAGTTTTTTTTTCTTTTTTCTTTCCTTTTCTTTTCTACATCTATAGCCAAATTGATTAACGTGTTTTGTTAATTAACACTTTTTAAGGAACGTTTTTGGAAGAATGTTCTATCAACTTTTTGTTTTGCTTATATTATTGACTTCCTCGGAGGTTAACGGACAGAATTGGCTTCTACCTTACCTTTTACCGAGTAATTATAGTGCCCGAATCATACCGCTCAAAACGAATGAATCGTTGCCAGTAAATATTACCTTTAAGATGAATAGCTTCCAGGTAAATGAAGCTAAAATGGTAAGTTTCTTTTATTTAGGCAAGTTAAAATAACCTTGACATTGACATTTGTATTGGCAGAGTTTAACAGCTGATTTAAATCTTTGTCTTAAATGGTATGATTATCGTCTTCGTTCACTTACTTCAGTGCCAGACATTAATAATTCAAATGAGACATTGAACTATTCTTTTATTCGTTTGACCGATATTACTAAACTTTGGATACCAAATCTATACTTTCGTAATGGTTTTACAGCTTCAACGGTTAACAGTCTTATTAAGATACAATATCTTGATATTTGGCCATCACAGAAGAAAGTATCATTTTGTTCAAGAATTTCATCAAACGTCTTCTGTTACTTCAACTTAGCTCGTTTTCCATTTGATTATAATTATTGCAATGTAGAGATGGAAAGTAGTAAGTACAATGCAAAACGTTTTTTTTTAATTTTGCTTTTTATTAAACAAAAACTAATATTTGTTTACATTTTTCTTTCTTAACAATAAAGCGGAAGAAAGCAACTTGGAAGATAATAGAATAGTATTCCATATTGAATGGGTTGAGGTGCCGACACAGAATGGTAAAATGCGAATACGTAATTATTTCATTGATCGTTGCTCTCCATTGGCCAATGACTTCATGTCCAACAGGAATGGTAACCGATCGAATAGCTGTGCAATGGTTCGTATTATGTTAATGAGACATTTAGGCTATTGGGTGATAAGATATTATGCATCTACCTTCTTGATGGTTTGCACATCATTGCTCGAATTATGGCTTCCAGTGAACGCCTGGCCGGCTCGTGTTATACTCACCTGTACAGTACTGATGACATTGAACACAGTATCGTTGAATGGTTACAATGAAATACCAGCACCATATATGACTGCCTTCTATTGGTGGTTTTGGGGCTGCCAATTCTTTATTCTAATGTGCTTGGTTGAATATGCTTTTGCACTCGCTTGGAGTCATTTCATCTCTGATAAACTAGATTCTCAAGCGACGGGCGTTCCTTCACCCGATGGTCATTATTTTGGTAAGCGTGGCTGCTTTCGTTGGTGGGGCAAGGTATTACAATGTATGACACATTGCTGCTTTGGTCCAGTACGTCATCATGAGGATCATTTTAATCGAAATAAAGTTGACTATGTCTTTCGTGTCCTTATGCCAATATTATTTTTGATCTTTGTATTTGTTTATCTTGTTTCAACTGTTCCAGCTTGGTCAGACAGGTATATGCTATAAACTTACCGGAAGTTTGTTTCTAAACAAATCAATAAAGAAAGAACAAACTGAAACTATCATTGAAATGTTAGAATAGAAATAAGCCAGCTAGATGGAAACGTTTCAAACTTAAAAGAATCTCCCTAGAGGAAGACACTTGACACCCAGGCAAGAGAGATCCCCTGGAGGAACTTTTTGGGGAGATGTATCAATCGATCAATATTTCATCAATATACTTCGAGATGAACATTGATTGTAATCTGCTCAACATTCAACATGAGCTTGTTCATATGCTAAACACTACTCTCAATGTTGCTGATGTTGACCATGCAGTCTCCACCTTAATTTCTGATCTTCTATGGAATGCTGCTCGTGATACAATGCTGGTAACGAGTTGAAAAAAAACTGCAAAACTTTCATTGGTGGAACAGTGAGCTGAAGGCACATGAGAATCATTTACACTATGTTCGCAACCTGTTTTATTGCAATAAAGTTAATATCACCACATTCTGATCTATATGAAATTGGTTCATAAAAGCAATGGAACTGGGTGAAAAATTGAATAAGCTATAAGGGTCTTTGGTAACCACTTTAGGCTGGCGAAGAGAATAGCAAACACTGAAGACCTTTCACTACCAAGTGTTGAAAATTCAATGAATCTGAAAGCATAGATGGTTCGACTTATCAAGAATATGTTCTCAGATGATGACCATCTCATTAACACTCACAACCAAAGAATAATTCGTTAGTGAAAAAAAATTATTGACGTAGCGTTCAGTGATCATTGCAGAAGGCGTAATAAACGGAATATGCATACGCATGTAGAGAACATACTTAGTTTTACTAACTTAGGCTGACAAAGAAAATTTGATCTTTTTTTTTTAGTGAAAAATTTTTGATTCTCTTAGAAAATAAGAGTCAAGAGTAAACTAGCGTATTCATTTGGAGCTTTGGTTCGATCATTTCACCAAATCGAGCAAAAAGAAATTATATTTGTATGAACATTAATGCTTAATCAACTTTACCCATGTATTTCATGTATCTGTGTGCACTCGAATTGACATTCTTCCTTTCAAAGAACAATTTAGATCTCACGGTACTTTGCCATAAACGGAATGTCCTTCAAAATCACAATTTTTTGCAATAGTGGGCTGCTTCAAGCAACGAATACTGAGCGGAAACAGAAGTTAGAGTCTACACTCTCTTAAGCGAATAATCTTTTTTGTGTGTTTTTTCCAAATGGAATACCCAATAAAATGTACTTAAATTATTTTGGTTTTTAATTAGAGACGAAATCATAATAAATTCAACTCCTATCTTTAACTTAATTGACTGGTTCAACGTTCTATTAGAGTATTCAGCAAAGTTTTCTTGTTCCATTTTACAAATGACAACGGATAAAAAGACGACCCAAGCTGCTACCTAGAGACATGTCCACCCTTATGCGATTCTAAATCCAGAAGAGGAGAATATCTATGGCCGGATGACGTTTGTCAATAAGAAGGGTAAGTTTTAACGATATTAAGAAGAATGTAACTATTCTTCATTATCCTTTCTTTCCCCCTTTTTTAATGTTGCCCTTCCTTCTAGTTTTTCCCCTCTAATTGCGTCTTATCGGTGGCCAACGCCCCTGAAAAGGCTCTGGGGAGCGAGAGAGAGAGAGAGAGAGGAGAGAGAGGAGAGAGAGAGAGAGAGAGAGAGAGAGAGAGGAGAGAGAGAGAGAGAGAGAGGAGAGAGAGGAGAGAGAGAGAGAGGAGAGAGAGAGGGGGGAGAAAGAGGGGAGAGCGAGAGAGGAGAGAGAGGGGGAGAAAGAGGGGAGAGCGAGAGAGGAGAGAGAGAGAAAGGGGGAGAGAAGAGATAGAGAGGGGAGAGAGAGCCAGAGAGAGGAGAGAAAGAGGGGGGATAGAGAGAGAGAGAGAAAGGGAGAGAGAGAGAAAGGGAGAGAGAGAGAAAGGGAGAGAGAGAGAAAGGGAGAGAGAGAGAAAGGGAGAGAGAGAGAAAGGGAGAGAGAGAGAGAGAAAACAAAATAATATCTGTTTCATTCCCAGACAGGATTGCTTATTTTACTATTTATCTTTTCCCTATTAAAGTGTATTGGATGGGCACAGGCGCAGAACATCAACGAACTAGAGTTATATCACACTTAGCAAAATTAGGAAGCGGGAATAAAATGTTAACATTTGAATTCTTCTCTGTCCTCCTCGTTATTTAAATTAGTTTTTATTCTTCTTTTGTTTTATAACTGTATGCATACAATTATTGATTAGAATACCTTCAATCAATCAATAAACCAATCAATAAAATATTCTACCTATTCTAATATTTATATATAAATGTGTATATTTTAATCTAATTATTTATTACTAAAACGATATAAAACGATAGAATCAGCTGAAATTATTCCTTCTTTTCTGTTACTGTTCATTTGGGTTTATGATTTCGTTTTAAATTTAATATAAAACTTGGTGTTTTATATTAGCTTCTAGTCATTGAGACAATATTTTCAATTTAATGTAAGACATTGAGAAGATAAAAAAAAGTTTAAATTTGTTAAATGTTAAATAAATGTATATAAATAATTTCATTTATTATAATTATGGCCAACGCATTGAAAATCATCTTGAACTTTTTTTATTCTATTACGGTCAATAATGTTCTAGTCCGCTGGAGGCCTTACACTGATTCTTTCGAGAAGCATCGCATCTACTATGGACGAAAAGTTGATCCACAGATTACGAATCACATTCTTCCTTTAAATATAACGCGAATATTTCCAACCTTTCTAGTGATCGTATTTATGATTCGAGGAATCATCTTTTTGCTGGTACCGAGTGCCTCACGAACGCGCTACCAACAGATAATACTTTTCATGGGTGTGGTTAAGCAATTTATGCAACGTTGGCTCGATATCATCTTTTCCGTCTGGGGTTATCTACATTTGTTCGTTACAGCCTTTGAAATGAGTCACCCATTGATAGCTTTCCAACATTTAGCAATATTAGTGATCAAACCGGAAGGACCGATTCGTCCACAAGATGTTGGCCTTGAAAAGGAATACCATGACAAATTTTATCGATTTCGGGCTTATATTTTGAAAGTTATTTGGTTAGTGAACTTTATACTCTGTTCTGTTGGCTTCGTGGTGACGCTAGCAGCTGTCATTATAGAAGACAGCTTAACTTACAGCTGGTTCTTTCCATTATCATGGGCAGTGATCTTTATTTTGTACGTTTTTGACGCTTGTTATTGTAAGTGTTTTAATCTAGTCATAGATATATATATATATATATACTTGTTGGCTAATAGACACTCTTCCGCCAGCAATCTATTCACTTCCTTACCTTTTCGTTTTGGTTATCAAATATCTGCACCTGAAGCAATCAGCATTAATAATAAAGCTAACTTATTTGAATTCTTATGAGCGTAATATAATACCGATGATGGAACATCTAAGGGAGGATCGCCAAAGGAATTCCCGAACAATGCTGGTTTCTAAATTCTATCGACTCTATAAGCAATATGTCGAATTGTCAGGTGAAGTTAATTGTTATAATAAACACTACTGGATGTATTACCTTAGCTTACTATTTGCGGCGATGGGTGTGTTGATCACTTATATTACTTATCTAATCTTTCTTCTTAATATTCCCGGCTATATTCGATTCATCTTTATACTCATTTTGCTTACGCATATCTCCTGCATTGGACTGGTGCTCTTATTTGCGAATGTTTTAATTAAAAATCATCGAAAATTTAATCAGCACATATTCTATTTTTATCGTCTAGGTTTAATGCTTAATCTATTCAATCATCGTGATACTCTTAAGGTGAAATGAATGCAATAATAGACAATTTTATATTTAATTTTATATTTATCTCTCTCTCTCTCTCTCTCTCTCTCTCTCTCTCTCTCTCTCTCTCTCTCTCTCTCTCTCTCTCTCTCTTTCTTTCTTTTTGTTTGTTTCTTTAAACAAATCTGTAGATAAGTGACATTCACAACAATTTACTTAATCGAACCCTTGGCTTTTATTTTTGGAACAATTATCTTATCGATTCGACGATTTGTATTACTTTTGTACAATATCTTTCAACCGTATTTTTTCTTGTATTAAAATGAGAAAAGATATACCGAACAGAGAAGAAAAGGAAAATGAATCAATCTTTTCTCATATAAAGAACAACAAAATTGTTTAAAAAAAAAAAAACAAAAAAAGTTTGTCTAGTTATCATTGCCAATACGTTCGAAACAAGGAGACATGCAAATATCACCAAGCAACACACGTAAACATCATAGACATCGCAAAAAAAAGTTCTTCTTGTTTGTCTTTCATCAACTTAGCACTTAAATAGAAGATCATAATAATTTTGTTTCATTCCCTTCTTTTTTTGGCATGGGTTAGCGTACCCATTCTACTTCCTCCCAAGAAAATAATCGATCAGCTAAATATTTGTTCTCTTCTTCAAGCAAATGACTTTATAAACAAATCAGCAAGTTGTAGTCATTTAGAGTGAAAAAGAAAATAAACCAAAATAGAATGTTTACACGATCGATTTGTTTACAGTGTTCATATATTCACTTAGTTATTCAATTTAATAAATCATCGTTGAATTTAATTGTGTCTGTTATGAAATTCAATTAAACATACATAAGTTAACCTCAATTTGTTTGTTGCTTTCTGCAGGGTTCATTCCCCAGACAGGACCAAATTGTTCATTTCTAATATGTACTCATGTCCCTATCGTATGTTTAAAGGAACTGAAGTAATAGGTAGATCAGATGCATTGTAAATAGTGAGAAAAGAGAACTTCGCCATGTCTAATAAAATATGTATTCCTTCCTAGAACAGAACTTTGTTTTTGTTTATATTTTTCTTTTATAGATTCACTTCTATTTGGATTTCTTTGACTAACTCTTCCTCTAGGTCTGCCCAGAATTGGGTTTTGTAAATAAAATTCAAATATTTTAACACCTTCAAACTGCTCTGATGATTCGGACAAATAAATAGAAAGGAACGAGTTAATAGAGAAACAGTCGATTAAGATGGAACGTTGGATGACTGAGAAGTTGAAGATGAAACGAATTGTGTCCTTCTTTCAATAGAAAAACTCTCCTCCCGGTAAAGAGCTGCTTTGTAAGGGGTTCGTACGATTCCCATAGTATATTGTTCCACTCAATGCCTCAATCTTTGAAATCTTTCGTTAATCTATCAAATGGTTTCCGTCAAGCAGCCAAGATGTTATCTACTGAGCTATGCTGATCGAATCACAAGTGCGATCGATCTGGCAATTCTGGCGTTCCATCTTCTTGCTCAAAAATAGTGATGCTGATTTGGCTGCAAATTGACATTTAGTTTGTTGTAGTTTTATGTTTTCTTTCTTGGTTGCTTCAAATCATTTATTGGGTTGTTGAATAGGTATTAACAAATATACAATCATTCGGTGATGTCTAGCTAGCTAATACACCACTAGACGGGTCAACACCCTGGAAGTCCCTAGCTAACCTACACTCTCAAAACAACTCTTCTCCTCTTTTTCTATTCTTCTCGATAACTACAGCTTCCTGGATCATTTTCATTCCCGTTGGCTCGGCCTTTCCTTCCGATCCTTCGCCTTCAGTCGCTTCCTCTTCCATCGTAATGTCCAATGTTTTCTTATCTTAATGATAAAAATAGCTCTAGGTGTTTTAAATGTTCTTCATAGTCTTTGGAGAAAATGACAACTTTTTGTGTACACCTCTTGGTTTTTCGAAAGATGGGATGATCATCTTTTCAGTAAAGGCTCAAAATGTTGAAGGGGTAATCCGTTGTTGAACTTAGGAAAGGAAGATATCGGCTGTTCGTACCTGTTATGGGAAGAGTATTAACCCTTTGCACTCCAAACTTTTTTCCATGGGAAGACCAGCAACTCTGCACTACTTTCTACTAGTGCCCGACCTTGACATAAACATCGCCAATGACAACACCAGCGAAGAAGAAACAAGACAGCAACAGATTATTCAGCACCAGCAGATTGCTCAGCAGCAACCAAATTTGACATCAATAGTGGACAACAGCCCAATAGCTGACATGGCAAACGACAATAGCAGTATGACCGAAGGAGCAAGTCTGACACAGCCAAACCTGACATCAACAGAGGGCAACATTCCAATAAAAGACAACACCAGCACGACTGAAGAAGAGGGAAGGCCCCTCTACTCTCACAACTGATGATACCCAAACGACAATAACAAATCCCAAGTTATTCCATGACTATCGTAAACTACTAAAAAGCAACTATGAAAAATGTGCTAAGGGAGAAACACCACAACACTCCACGTGTAATGTATAAAGACAAACTACCAAATTTTCCAGTACATCAATGATATTGTGATACGTGACAACTATGAACAACAGCTCTATACACTGGGAAGGACAAACAATTTCCTGTTTGCCATACAGGCAACTTATCAAGCACTAACAACCAAAGCATCACCCAAAAACAACAAATGCAAAAGAAAATCAAAAAACTATCCACTGAGATCAGCCAGCTGAATAAATACAGAGAAGCAGGTGAAACCATTCTAATACCTAAGCAGATATGCACAAAAGTAACACCTAAGAAAATTTTATTTTGTTTTTTTTGAATCTTTTATTTATAAAAAGTCAATAATTTCAAATACAAATTTTGCGTTGTTAATAAATAAAACAATTTTCATGAGCTAACCCATCCCTCTTTTCAAGTATTCCCCCCGTTTCATATGCCTCTTTGGGCCCAGAGTTTTGAATATTTTTTGTTCGATAGTTCACTGGTATCGCGTGGGCTCTTTTTTCCATCTCCTTCCTTTCCGCCACACTCTCGCTTCTTCCATCCATCTGTTTCTGCTTTCCAGCCAGAACCATTGGCGCATGAACCACTCTGAGAGAGATGAGGGGGTAGGACTCACAAGCATCTCTATGTAGGGATGATCCGAGGTCTAGGCTTGGCCCATGAAGATACTCTTTCAAATGGTCACTCGGACAAGTTGGTTTAGGGACACTAAGGGCTTCAGCCACCGGTATATTTGTTGCACTTACAAGAACAGAACAAACTTGCAAGTCTTCACTCTTCAGAGGCGCGGATGTAATTTTTACAATTGTCAATATATTGTTGACAAATTCTTTAATGAAAACAAATATAAAAAAAACTTTCCCGCAGAAAGCTTTTCAAAATTTGTCTTCCTTTTTGTAAACATTTTTTTCTAAAATTTGTAAGTAAATTTCTCCATTCAACACTTATAAGCCAACATCGGCTCTACAGTCATGCAACATTTCGCAAACATTTCTTTTACTAAAATTTACAAGAAAGTTTTCATGTTTTTTTTTGGCTCTGCAAATTGGCTCCACCTCATTGCTGTAACACTCGAGTGTACTAAAATATTTTTCCCCCTTTTCCCTCTGTGGTGGTGCTATTAAATGTCTCCTTACTTTGTAAATATAAATCTTCCCTCCAGCCTATTTGCTGCCTGCAACAACGATATTGAAGAAAAACACAAACAAAAAAAGTAAAGAGGGTGAGGGAAATAATTGATCATTGATGTCGTCGTATGAGTCATCTTTCATTTTACTTAATAGTTGTCATTAGACTCGTATTGTCATTCAAGATCATCTATTCGATTGGTCATAAACTTTAATATCAATAAAATATTTAAATTCACTACGATATTCTAACTTTTTCATCTAAAATGTCATCTGTAGTGAATTTTGTTACGAATACCGTTTCCGATCTTAAAGGAAAGGTAGAGGAGGCGATGATTGATTTGATTGGTACGCAAACGCATAATTTTATCGATCCACTTGTATCGAATTGTGTTGTTCGCAATCCAGTGAGTATTCTATCAATTTAATATATTAACTTCAATTGATCTTTGGATTTCTTTGATATTTAGTCGATTCCATTGTGTTGTTCTATGCCAACCGGTCATCTTGAATTGGGAACATTAATCTCAATCAATGCCACGGCTACATCGCCAATGTTCGCTAAGAGGTTTCTAGATAATTTCGTTGAATGCCTAGGGAATGCATGCCCAACAACACAAACAACAGCAACCACACGAGTACCAACATCCACTACAAATTTAAAAAGAAAGGCGCAAAGAAAATCTAGTTCTGTCATTAGAAAATTTATACTTCAGCGACCGATGTAACCCATCTGAGTCTCTGTTTCAACTTATTTTCCCCTTTATTTTTTATGCGTTGCTTTGTTTACCTATATTCACCTTTTCTTTTACCAAATTTTATCAAAATATTAAAATTTTTTCTTTTTTCTTCATTTAGGTTTCGTGTCGACTTGCTTACTGGTAATTGTGGCCATGGAAATCGTGCCGTTCAGGAATCATTTTCACATAGCTCATCGTCGAGCTCATTGTCAATCGCACCCATGGAGACTAACATAGCACTTCATTTCAATCCACGTTTCGCTGGATCGGGTGAACCGGACAATCATGTGGTGATGAACTCTCGTTTTGGTAGTGAATGGGGCGATGAACAGCGAGAAAGAGGAGACTTTCCTTTTGAGCTGGGCAAACCTTTTAAGCTGATAATATTGGTCGAGGAGGATGGCTTCAAAATTGCTGTCAATGGTTCCCACAAATGGATTTTTAAACATCGATGTAATTTCAGAGAAATCGGTAAGTTATTTGGTTTCAATTATAATATTTATTCTATCGAACTAATTTTATGTTCTCATACAATAGTTCGTATGCACATCTCGGGACATTTGGCTATTGAATTGATTGAATTTCGAAAAGAATTGAAGTATGTTGAGCGTTCAAGCATCTCTTCCTCGTCCTCGTTCTCTTCTTTGTCGGGCGATGAGAACCCCGCTAAAAAGGTGGAAGTGAAAATGGTGCAGACACCATCAATTCCTTACTCGGAGTATGACTCTCGTCTAGGAAACCTTTACAATATCTACATCAGTGGTCGCCTACCAAACGTTTGCCTTCGGGCATTTGTAGTGAATTTGGCATCTGCCGGTAATTTGGGTGTGATAAAAGTAATACCTTTTCACATGTCAATCAGAGCTGATGAGAAAGTGATCGTTCGAAATAGTCGCCAGAATGAGACCTGGGGGGATGAGGAACGTTCGATGATGACCCCTTTCCCTTTTCAAACTGGTGCCCCTTTCGATATGTTAATTAGTAAATCACAAACAAAGATATTGGTTGCAATCAATGGACAATTCGCATTCGAATTCTCCCATCGTTTGGATCATAAAACAATCGATACATTGGAGATAACTGGTAGCGTGGAAGTCGCTTCGATACGATATGAGTATCTTTAATTTTACAATATATTTTGTAGTAGTACAATTACTACAATAAATATTAGTAAGAGCGTCTGCCATATTTTATCAATGCGTGGCAGACCACATTCTATTAGTACGTAGCATTCTATATTCTATCAATAATACCACATGGTATAAAAGGACTGTACATCGATCCACACCTAGTGTGTACGCACGTTAATTACAATACATATTGGTTCTTTATCATCTCTGTTCTACTTTTCATTTTGTCATTAAATTATTAACCCTCTGTGTCGTCTATCTTATTACATGGTGGTAGCGTTTAATTTGTAAACATGAATGAATAAATTGTACAAGTTACCAATAACAATACTTTATACTGAACCAATAACCTTGGTCCAGAATTTGATCTCATCGTATGCGTTTCCGGTGGGAATGGTGAATAAAAAGAACGGAGAGAAGCGGTTTTTTGTAGACTACCGACAACTTAATGCAATCACTATCAGGTGTTCCCAATACCTCGCATTGAGGACTTACAGGATCGTTTCCTGAACAAACGTTGGTTCTCTACACTAGATCTGACCTTTGGTTATTGGCAAATTGAGATTCGCAAACAAAAAAATCGTTACAAAACTGCTTTTTCCACCCAGGAGGGGCACTACAAGTGGACGGTCATGCCGTTCGGATTGAAAAATGTATCTGCGGTTTTTCAGAGAGCCATCTCCCACATCTTATTGCGGAACAATCTGAACGCATTCGCGGTGAATTACATCGATGATATTTTGGTTTTCTCCAAGGATTTCGCAACTCACAGAGACCATTTGAGAATAACAAATTTAATCTAAATTATATTCATTTCAACCAAAATAATAAACGACATTGACAATTTTATCTAACATAAATATTTATTTCAATCCATTGGATGCGAAGTAATAATAATCAAAAGAGGTCATAGTGAACAATTTACAACAATGTTTATAAATGAATTCGTTTGTTTTATTGTCAATGTCGCTGTTCTTCATCCTTCCTCTCTATTTTCTTAATCTTATAATCTTGTGAAATAAATAATGCCATTTCCCAAGAAAGAATGTCAAAGGGTTGTCATAATGATTTCTTCACTTTTTTCAATCATTTCTCGATTATCTTCCTGTTTTTCATCAGCCAGCAATGATTCTATACAATAAGCAACAAAACAATCACCTGTGATGTTTGTCACTGTACGAAAGCGTTCTCTAAAACAAATAATTATAATAATAATAATAATAATAAGAAAAGAAAGTATTCAACTAACATGAGCCAATCGAAGGCAAGCAAATAAGCGAGGATATCCATACCATCGCTCATATTAAGAACCGTCTCAAAAATAATAATTAACATTGCCCCACCACTGCTCACACCCGGAAGGCTCATTGAGATTAGTATAATTAGAATGCTAAAAATTTGAAAAGCACTAAGATTACAACACCAACACGACATATATGAATGGTTAAGCAATTCACCCTAAAACAATTATCGATGTTGCTTCCAATTGATGTCCCTTTGCTTGGGCGATGAATATGGCCATCATGGAATAATACATTGACGTACCATTCATATGTATTGTCATGCCCAATGGTAGTATAAATCTTGAGAGTCGTTTATTAAGGCCAACATTTTCTTCCATCGCTTTCATAGTGAACGGTAATGTCATAGTACTCGAACACGATCCAAAAGCTACCATTATTGGCTCGAATATTTTGCGATAGAAAGAAAAGGGATTTTTTCGGACACAGATGAAGTAAACTGAAGGATAAAAAAATCCTAGAACAAAAACAAATGCCCCAAAGGTGACGATAAAAAAAGTGGTCAAATGATAAAAGATTTCATTCAACTTTGAGGGCATTTTAAGCGCTTGCAATAGCATCCAAAGAAACATCACCACGGGCATTGTTTGCATTAAGCCTAAAATAAGATAATTAATTATATGACTTATCTCCTTCAAAAGACTTCTTATTGTGGCCGTCTTTGATGGACCGAACGATTGTAGAACAACACCGAGAATGAGTGATATTAGACAGATGCCTAGCATGTTTGGTGTATCTTGATAGGTTAGATTCCATTTGAAATCTATCTGATAGTTTGAATCCATCAACAATTCTCGATTTGATGGCCAGATAGCTTTTGTTTGACTGTTTGCTGTTTGAAAGAGTGTGCTCACTACATTGCTTGGGAATATATTTCTAATCGAATGGAATGAAAGAAATCATTAGAACTTTGATTCTAAACAAATTGAAGGAATTAATAAATTACAATATTATGTTTAAGATTGAATCGAGCCGTTTCGTTTGCGCCTCAATTCTCTTCTGAGCATTGATAATAGGCTGAGAATAATTTTGTTGCTCATTTAGTGTATTAAATTTTGAATCGTTCGAAATCGATTTACCTAAGCCAAAAATTAAGACTAAAGAAATACCAACAATGGTAACGGTCAATAGAAAGAATAAAAAAAAAGCCAATGTGATTAAGACTAATCGATTTGAGCTTGTTTTTATCTTTCTTGTAATCTGCCTTTGTTCTCTTTGATCTTCATTTTTAGTTTCTTCTTCATCTTCTTCTTCAATCAAAAGACTTGTTGAAAGAGAAGCAATTAGAAATGGTACGATAAGTAATAATAAACATCGTGTAACTATCATTGGTGGTATTGAAAGATATTTTAACGTAATACCATCAACAGGTCTACCATTGTAAACTAGATTTTTTATAACATGACCAATGATGAAGCCTAATATGATAAATATAATCATTCCCGTTGATGTCCAATTCTTTTTTAAATAATGCTAAAGATAATAAAAATAGATTTAATCTTTAAGGAAGCAAATGTTTGTAATCATCTTACCCATGCCTTTACAAATAGATTTCCATCAACTTTGTCGGAAGACATTATTTGTGGGTGGTAAATAAAATCAATTCAATGTGGAAACATTAAAATTTATTGATCAAAATAAAAAATGAACATTTCAAGAAGTGAGAAAGGAAGAGAGAAAATAAACAAATAAAGAAATGTTAAGATAACGTTAACCCGTGTTTGTTTTCTTGTTCAAACATATATCTGTAGAAAGTTTGTAAAGATTTCTTCAACACAATTATAGAATACCCAGACGAAGAAAAAAGGTATAAAATGTAAGGAAACATTGATTATAAAGCTGATTAATATGATAAAGAATTGAACTACACATAAAAATGGTCCTTGAAAAATGAGAAAAAAAAAAGATTAGCTACATTTAAGACAATGTAAAAAGGCCATGGGTTAGATCTAATTGGTTTCGTGGAAGACGAATACTATTTAACTCCAATGGTAAGCCAAATGTGTACAATAAGTTTGAATAGTTTCCAGCTGAATACACTTTATCACTTTATGGTTAACCCATCAACACTATAAACATTATCAATACTATAAAGCAAAAATTGAAGCTATCATTTCAAATTTATTGCAAATATATTCAAAAGCAACCCATTGCGATAAGGCAGATGTTCAAAACAAAACACATTGAAGTGAATGGAGAAGAAAGAAAGGGAAAGGAAAATCAATCGATTAATTTTAATCATAGTTCACTTCTTCTCAATCAGCTTTCAAAGTGAAGTCTTTCCAAATCTAAATAGATTTGAATGAAAGTACCGAAACCATTAAAAAAAATAGTTAGACAGGCAAGTTAGATATTGATAATAATGGTAAGATTATATCTTATTTCAATTATCTATTACTTTTTTTTGACATGTTTCTTTTTCTTTTTTTTTAATGAAAAACATTCGAGAAATTCGTTTTAAATAAAATTTTTGATTATTAACAAATTGCTTTAAGAAGACTATTAACACAGATAAATAAGAGAGAGAGAGAAAGAGAGAGAGAGAATGGAATGATAGAAAAAAGGAACACTTTATGAGACAGATAAAATAAATCATATCTTCCTTTCATCTTTCATCTTTCATCGTTCACAACACAAAAACTCAAGCCCAATAAGTTAATAAAACTACAAATACCCAGCAGTTATAAAAACCAGGGAATAGAATGGATGAGGAGGATGGGGGGAGAATTACATTATAAAAACCAATTCAATGAAAGGGGGGGGGGGAGGTAAAATATAAAAATTATGCTTTTGTTTAGGGAATTTGGCTTGGGGTGTGTGTATGTGTATGTGTGTGTGTATGGATCTCTTGATGTCGAAATTAACGAAAAGTATTATTCCACTTTGGTTTGGAAATGTTTTCCGCTTATCGCCACTTTTTGTTTTGTTTTGTTTTAGAGACTTAAAGCTAATTAACTTTATTTTTTTTTGTCTCCTATTGCCTCCCGTTTAATTATGCGACACACATAGCGTCCTGAGTCTGATCGAATAGCCGAAAGTCGACCATACAGGTGATACCTTGAAGATGAGCCACGGCCGCCGCAAAAACAAATATATGAAAAAGTTGATGAGAATGAAACTATAGTTAAAAAAAACAAACAAAGATTAATATCAAGTGATATTTAAATCGTTTGAATTAAACTGATTCTTTACCAAATAGTCGAATTTGCCTGGATAAAAACGTTCAGGAATGCGTGATGCATAGAAGATGGCGCCGGTGATGTAAAGCACTATCATTAGAACAAGAAATTTAATGGCGCTTTGTAAGGATTCGGAGATGTTCTCCAAAGAACCATAGTGCATAAAATACCAATGAATGGTAGGCACAACGCTTGAGAAGCCAAACGAGATGAACACCAACGCCCTAACATGACGATAATGATTGTCGGAAAATTTTTCCGATAGCGAAACGATAACTGCTGCAGCGAAGAGCACCAATGTGACGATAATATAAAGAATCTGGATGGATACCGAACAATAGAAACCAAAGTATAGAAGTGGTACAATTGAACCAGTGATGAGCATGGAAATACCACAATAGTCCAGCCTGTGTAAACAAAAGGTAAACAAATTGTTGAAAATTTAAAAGAGAAACAATTCATAAATGTTGTGATGGATTTAAAGTAAGTAAAGTAATTTGGAAAGATTACTTACTTTGAGAAGAGTGAACAGAAATGAAATGAATGACACGAAAGTGTATGGTAGACAGTCGATAGGCCTAGGCAAAGGATGGCGGTAGCGAAAAAGATGCCGATGATAAATTTGTCCATTGTCGGAAGTGTGGCATACGAAGAATAGAAGAAAAAATAGACGAATATGCCGATGAAACTTAAACAACCGATGCCATGAGTCCAGATGTTCATCGTCTCTGTGTGCAATTGAAAGATCGATTTAAAACATGCTTTTACACAAGGCATGGGCCGACGATGGCCAAAATGTAGATAATCATTGTCTTGAAGCCATTTGGGTAGATGCGAAAAATGGCATACCTAACAATAAACATAATTAAATATAATAATGAATAAGAGGAACACCTTACATGATCAATCTCATGTCCAGCATCGATGATCATTTTCCTCATACGTTGCTCAGCCTGATTGAATTGATTAGCTACATTTCGATAACGCATTGTGGCCCCCTCAGCGAAAGAGTGCATCTCCTTTTGTAGCGACTTGTGTGAAAAAGAACTACAACAGTCTTCATCCATCGAGGACATCCTGTTTTTATTATCGGTGTCCGATTCGAATACCTCATCCTCCTCATTGTGACCGCTGTCAATCATTTTTGTTGTCATTTCCTTCAAACTGTTTCGTCCAACGTTCGGGGCCATTTTTTCTTTAATATTTGCTGATTATCTATGAACGAGAAACGTCATTAGTTAGAAAATGAAAATATTAATAAATTAAATTGTTTCTATTTATACAAATGTTGAAATTTGTTTTGAAATAAAAAATTATAATAATAATAATAAAACAGTTCAAATTTGTTTTGCTTTCTTTTGATTCGATTCTTATTTTTGTTGAAACAAACGTTTCCCCTCAATTTCAACCAATTAACATTACCAAGCAGCACCAATTGATTTAAACAAAACAAAAAACACACACACACACACACACAATGCAAACAGGAACAGGCGCACATGTAAATACGCGCATAAATTTACAAGCAAACCGACGAGAATAGGCCCCAAACAGATGTGTTAAACTAATTCAATTTTTTAATCGATCATATCACAATGAATTTGATTATATATTTTTTTATAACTTTTTTTTTCTTCCACTTAGTACTGATTATAATGAAAGGGGAGAAAAATTATTTCATCAGTTGTCACGCAAGTGTAAAGGTGCCCGTTAAAATGTCAATGTAAATGAGGTGTTGTTTAACCAAAAAAAAGCAATGGATTTGAAAAAGAGCAAGGAGAGAGAGAGAGAGAGAGAGAGAGAGAGAGAGAGAGAGAGAGAGAGAGAGAGAGAAAGAGAGAAAGGAAAGTAATCTACTTAAAATCAAATTGAAACAAGCTATGGGACAATTAAAATAGAGGTTCACTCCAATGGATTTAATTTGATTAGATTAATCATATGTCAGGCACATAAAGTTCTTGTCAACCATGGTTAGGGCAATGATAACGACAAAAAAAAACATTACTAGCTTTGATCTCCATTTTACAGATTAAAGAGAAAGAAATGAAAATGAATTAAAATCATGAACAAGAAATGAATATTAAATTTCTGGCATCATTGGACATATTCAACAACAACAAGAAAAATAAAGAATTTGGCAATGATCACAAAGCTCAATTAGAGATATCTCTATTCGTCAAGGAAAAAATTGAGAGAGAGAGAGAGAAGCAACAGAAGCGATTTCATCGCCAATTCTAAAACAAATTCTACAAAAACAAATAAAACACACACACACACACACACAAAGTCATTAACATGTAACAGGCGAACATCTACACTAAATGAAAGGAATTCACATGACTTTCTTTCTCTCTCTCTCTCTCTATCTCACTTCATCAAGGTCAGCCGTCACAAGATAATCATTCAAAGACAAGGAAATACAAATAGTAAAGATTCAAGCTCTTACAACTTAAACTAAGTTACAACATTGACGCTAGTATTAAAGAACGAGACACTTTTTCTCATTTGTAAACACAGAATAGGTAGAGATAGTTTCCCATCTTCACTAATAATTAACTTGAATAATAACAAGAGATCAAATTAAAAACAACTGTTTTAATCAAACAAAATTGCTTCTATCTTTGAAAACCGAACAAACCTTTGAAAAGTAAACAGAAATGAAACAAATGATTAATTCAATCTGTTGAAAAGGGTAGAAGTTGATGAAAGCTTGTTGATCACTTTGCCAACTACCACCACTACCACCACAAGTTAAGACGAAATTCGATCGTATAGGTTGGATGATAATAAGATGATATTAACAAAGATTTTGCCTACTAGATAAAGGCTGAAGGATGACAATGAAGACTTCATTTGCTAATAAGTCTAATAACGACGAACGTATGAAGAGTTGATGAAAACAATCAGCACCACACACCACCACCCCTGACAACAACAGCAACAAAATGAATGCTTTGTTTGTCCACTTGTTTTATTTCCTTGTGATCCTTCTTTCTTTCTCTCTCTTTCTCTCTATCTCTCTCTAACACTCTTTTCCTTTTAGTCTTCCTCTTTTGAAGCGTTACATAATAATCTGATAGATGTGAGCGCTATATGGCAGACGACAAATCTGAAACGATACAGTTTTATTTTACTTTTTTTCCCATTATAATAATTGGCCTCGTTTTGGGATGTCCCAACCCCAATTTTTTTCTCTTTTTCTTTCTATAAGTTTCAATACCAGCACACACACACACACACACACACACACACTTTCCTCTGGGAAGGCGTCTTCTCTATTTTAATTCAATTCAAATTAAGGTCAGTATATATGGAGAGAAATGGTTGAATTGTTACAAACAAGACAAACGGAGACACACACACACAGACTGATGAGAGGGATTGACAAAACAACAGGTAAGCAGGCCGTTTGCTAGTGAAAGTGATGCTTTGCCAAGAAAAAGAGAAAATAATAATTGCCAGGCTAAAGAGACAAATTTTGAACATCGGATGATTTTTTCTTTAAAGAAAGGAAAAGAAGAAATGAAGAAAGCCTAAGGATATTCAAAGTGAGAGAGAGAGAGAGAGAGAGAGAGAGAGAGAGAAAGAAAAATAATAACCAATGACCTCGACCTTTCCACAATCTTACCATCACACCACAGGTGAGAGAAGCAAATAATATATATGACGCGTGTTTGCATCCCAAAAAACACGGAAATATTTAAAGTAGGCAGCAACACACATAAGCAAAAGTCAAGGTCCATTCTTACGTCATCATCACTTTCTTAAACAGCCAGAAAATGATTGCCTCCCATCCTATAAGATCTTAT
>CAJUYD010000093.1:0-34189 GCA_910591665.1 Ectemnius continuus
GGAGTAAGTCGTGGCAAAGTTTCTCCTCTCGGAGTAAGTCGTGGCAAATTCTCACCTCTCGGAGTAAGTCGTGGCAACTTTTCTCCTCTCGGAGTAAGTCGTGGCAAATTCTCACCTCTCGGAGTAAGTCGTGGTAAATTCTCACCCTTCGGAGTAAGTCGTGGCAACTTTTCTCCTCTCGGAGTAAGTCGTGGCAAAGTTTCTCCTCTCGGAGTAAGTCGTGGCAAAGTTTCTCCTCTCGGAGTAAGTCGTGGCAAATTCTCACCCTTCGGAGTAAGTCGTGGCAACTTTTCTCCTCTCGGAGTAAGTCGTGGCAAATTCTCACTCTTCGGAGTAAGTCGTGGCAACTTTTCTCCTCTCGGAGTAAGTCGTGGCAAATTCTCACTCTTCGGAGTAAGTCGTGGCAACTTTTCTCCTCTCGGAGTAAGTCGTGGCAAATTCTCACCTCTCGGAGTAAGTCGTGGCAAATTCTCACCCTTCGGAGTAAGTCGTGGCAAAGTTTCTCCTCTCGGAGTAAGTCGTGGCAAATTCTCACCCTTCGGAGTAAGTCGTGGCAAATTCTCACCTCTCGGAGTAAGTCGTGGCAACTTTTCTCCTCTCGGAGTAAGTCGTGGCAAAGTTTCTCCTCTCGGAGTAAGTCGTGGCAAATTCTCACCCTTCGGAGTAAGTCGTGGCAACTTTTCTCCTCTCGGAGTAAGTCGTGGCAAATTCTCACTCTTCGGAGTAAGTCGTGGCAACTTTTCTCCTCTCGGAGTAAGTCGTGGCAAATTCTCACCCTTCGGAGTAAGTCGTGGCAACTTTTCTCCTCTCGGAGTAAGTCGTGGCAAAGTTTCTCCTCTCGGAGTAAGTCGTGGCAAAGTTTCTCCTCTCGGAGTAAGTCGTGGCAACTTTTCTCCTCTCGGAGTAAGTCGTGGCAACTTTTCTCCTCTCGGAGTAAGTCGTGGCAAAGTTTCTCCTCTCGGAGTAAGTCGTGGCAAAGTTTCTCCTCTCGGAGTAAGTCGTGGCAAATTCTCACCCTTCGGAGTAAGTCGTGGCAACTTTTCTCCTCTCGGAGTAAGTCGTGGCAAATTCTCACTCTTCGGAGTAAGTCGTGGCAACTTTTCTCCTCTCGGAGTAAGTCGTGGCAAAGTTTCTCCTCTCGGAGTAAGTCGTGGCAAAGTTTCTCCTCTCGGAGTAAGTCGTGGCAAATTCTCACCTCTCGGAGTAAGTCGTGGCAACTTTTCTCCTCTCGGAGTAAGTCGTGGCAAATTCTCACCTCTCGGAGTAAGTCGTGGTAAATTCTCACCCTTCGGAGTAAGTCGTGGCAACTTTTCTCCTCTCGGAGTAAGTCGTGGCAAAGTTTCTCCTCTCGGAGTAAGTCGTGGCAAAGTTTCTCCTCTCGGAGTAAGTCGTGGCAAATTCTCACCCTTCGGAGTAAGTCGTGGCAACTTTTCTCCTCTCGGAGTAAGTCGTGGCAAATTCTCACTCTTCGGAGTAAGTCGTGGCAACTTTTCTCCTCTCGGAGTAAGTCGTGGCAAATTCTCACTCTTCGGAGTAAGTCGTGGCAACTTTTCTCCTCTCGGAGTAAGTCGTGGCAAATTCTCACCTCTCGGAGTAAGTCGTGGCAAATTCTCACCCTTCGGAGTAAGTCGTGGCAAAGTTTCTCCTCTCGGAGTAAGTCGTGGCAAATTCTCACCCTTCGGAGTAAGTCGTGGCAAATTCTCACCTCTCGGAGTAAGTCGTGGCAACTTTTCTCCTCTCGGAGTAAGTCGTGGCAAAGTTTCTCCTCTCGGAGTAAGTCGTGGCAAATTCTCACCCTTCGGAGTAAGTCGTGGCAACTTTTCTCCTCTCGGAGTAAGTCGTGGCAAATTCTCACTCTTCGGAGTAAGTCGTGGCAACTTTTCTCCTCTCGGAGTAAGTCGTGGCAAATTCTCACCCTTCGGAGTAAGTCGTGGCAACTTTTCTCCTCTCGGAGTAAGTCGTGGCAAAGTTTCTCCTCTCGGAGTAAGTCGTGGCAAAGTTTCTCCTCTCGGAGTAAGTCGTGGCAACTTTTCTCCTCTCGGAGTAAGTCGTGGCAAATTCTCACTCTTCGGAGTAAGTCGTGGCAACTTTTCTCCTCTCGGAGTAAGTCGTGGCAAATTCTCACCTCTCGGAGTAAGTCGTGGCAAATTCTCACCCTTCGGAGTAAGTCGTGGCAAAGTTTCTCCTCTCGGAGTAAGTCGTGGCAAATTCTCACCCTTCGGAGTAAGTCTTGGCAAATTCTCACCTCTCGGAGTAAGTCGTGGCAACTTTTCTCCTCTCGGAGTAAGTCGTGGCAAAGTTTCTCCTCTCGGAGTAAGTCGTGGCAAATTCTCACCCTTCGGAGTAAGTCGTGGCAACTTTTCTCCTCTCGGAGTAAGTCGTGGCAAATTCTCACTCTTCGGAGTAAGTCGTGGCAACTTTTCTCCTCTCGGAGTAAGTCGTGGCAAATTCTCACCCTTCGGAGTAAGTCGTGGCAACTTTTCTCCTCTCGGAGTAAGTCGTGGCAAAGTTTCTCCTCTCGGAGTAAGTCGTGGCAAAGTTTCTCCTCTCGGAGTAAGTCGTGGCAAATTCTCACCCTTCGGAGTAAGTCGTGGCAAATTCTCACCTCTCGGAGTAAGTCGTGGCAACTTTTCTCCTCTCGGAGTAAGTCGTGGCAAATTCTCACCTCTCGGAGTAAGTCGTGGCAACTTTTCTCCTCTCGGAGTAAGTCGTGGCAAAGTTTCTCCTCTCGGAGTAAGTCGTGGCAACTTTTCTCCTCTCGGAGTAAGTCGTGGCAAAGTTTCTCCTCTCGGAGTAAGTCGTGGCAAAGTTTCTCCTCTCGGAGTAAGTCGTGGCAAATTCTCACCCTTCGGAGTAAGTCGTGGCAACTTTTCTCCTCTCGGAGTAAGTCGTGGCAAAGTTTCTCCTCTCGGAGTAAGTCGTGGCAAATTCTCACCTCTCGGAGTAAGTCGTGGCAACTTTTCTCCTCTCGGAGTAAGTCGTGGCAAATTCTCACTCTTCGGAGTAAGTCGTGGCAACTTTTCTCCTCTCGGAGTAAGTCGTGGCAAAGTTTCTCCTCTCGGAGTAAGTCGTGGCAAAGTTTCTCCTCTCGGAGTAAGTCGTGGCAAAGTTTCTCCTCTCGGAGTAAGTCGTGGCAAATTCTCACCCTTCGGAGTAAGTCGTGGCAACTTTTCTCCTCTCGGAGTAAGTCGTGGCAAATTCTCACTCTTCGGAGTAAGTCGTGGCAACTTTTCTCCTCTCGGAGTAAGTCGTGGCAAAGTTTCTCCTCTCGGAGTAAGTCGTGGCAAAGTTTCTCCTCTCGGAGTAAGTCGTGGCAAATTCTCACCCTTCGGAGTAAGTCGTGGCAAATTCTCACCTCTCGGAGTAAGTCGTGGCAACTTTTCTCCTCTCGGAGTAAGTCGTGGCAAATTCTCACCCGTCGGAGTAAGCCGTGGCAACTTTTCTCCTCTCGGAGTAAGTCGTGGCAACTTTTCTCCTCTCGGAGTAAGTCGTGGCAAAGTTTCTCCTCTCGGAGTAAGTCGTGGCAAATTCTCACCCTTCGGAGTAAGTCGTGGCAACTTTTCTCCTCTCGGAGTAAGTCGTGGCAAATTCTCACTCTTCGGAGTAAGTCGTGGCAACTTTTCTCCTCTCGGAGTAAGTCGTGGCAACTTTTCTCCTCTCGGAGTAAGTCGTGGCAAAGTTTCTCCTCTCGGAGTAAGTCGTGGCAACTTTTCTCCTCTCGGAGTAAGTCGTGGCAACTTTTCTCCTCTCGGAGTAAGTCGTGGCAAAGTTTCTCCTCTCGGAGTAAGTCGTGGCAACTTTTCTCCTCTCGGAGTAAGTCGTGGCAACTTTTCTCCTCTCGGAGTAAGTCGTGGCAAAGTTTCTCCTCTCGGAGTAAGTCGTGGCAAATTCTCACCCTTCGGAGTAAGTCGTGGCAACTTTTCTCCTCTCGGAGTAAGTCGTGGCAAATTCTCACTCTTCGGAGTAAGTCGTGGCAACTTTTCTCCTCTCGGAGTAAGTCGTGGCAAATTCTCACCTCTCGGAGTAAGTCGTGGTAAATTCTCACCCTTCGGAGTAAGTCGTGGCAACTTTTCTCCTCTCGGAGTAAGTCGTGGCAAAGTTTCTCCTCTCGGAGTAAGTCGTGGCAAAGTTTCTCCTCTCGGAGTAAGTCGTGGCAAAGTTTCTCCTCTCGGAGTAAGTCGTGGCAAATTCTCACCCTTCGGAGTAAGTCGTGGCAACTTTTCTCCTCTCGGAGTAAGTCGTGGCAAATTCTCACTCTTCGGAGTAAGTCGTGGCAACTTTTCTCCTCTCGGAGTAAGTCGTGGCAAATTCTCACTCTTCGGAGTAAGTCGTGGCAACTTTTCTCCTCTCGGAGTAAGTCGTGGCAAATTCTCACCTCTCGGAGTAAGTCGTGGCAAATTCTCACCCTTCGGAGTAAGTCGTGGCAAAGTTTCTCCTCTCGGAGTAAGTCGTGGCAAATTCTCACCCTTCGGAGTAAGTCGTGGCAAATTCTCACCTCTCGGAGTAAGTCGTGGCAACTTTTCTCCTCTCGGAGTAAGTCGTGGCAAAGTTTCTCCTCTCGGAGTAAGTCGTGGCAAATTCTCACCCTTCGGAGTAAGTCGTGGCAACTTTTCTCCTCTCGGAGTAAGTCGTGGCAAATTCTCACCTCTCGGAGTAAGTCGTGGTAAATTCTCACCCTTCGGAGTAAGTCGTGGCAACTTTTCTCCTCTCGGAGTAAGTCGTGGCAAAGTTTCTCCTCTCGGAGTAAGTCGTGGCAAATTCTCACCCTTCGGAGTAAGTCGTGGCAACTTTTCTCCTCTCGGAGTAAGTCGTGGCAACTTTTCTCCTCTCGGAGTAAGTCGTGGCAAATTCTCACCTCTCGGAGTAAGTCGTGGCAACTTTTCTCCTCTCGGAGTAAGTCGTGGCAAATTCTCACCTCTCGGAGTAAGTCGTGGCAACTTTTCTCCTCTCGGAGTAAGTCGTGGCAAATTCTCACCCTTCGGAGTAAGTCGTGGCAAATTCTCACCTCTCGGAGTAAGTCGTGGCAACTTTTCTCCTCTCGGAGTAAGTCGTGGCAAATTCTCACTCTTCGGAGTAAGTCGTGGCAACTTTTCTCCTCTCGGAGTAAGTCGTGGCAACTTTTCTCCTCTCGGAGTAAGTCGTGGCAACTTTTCTCCTCTCGGAGTAAGTCGTGGCAAAGTTTCTCCTCTCGGAGTAAGTCGTGGCAACTTTTCTCCTCTCGGAGTAAGTCGTGGCAAAGTTTCTCCTCTCGGAGTAAGTCGTGGCAACTTTTCTCCTCTCGGAGTAAGTCGTGGCAACTTTTCTCCTCTCGGAGTAAGTCGTGGCAAAGTTTCTCCTCTCGGAGTAAGTCGTGGCAAATTCTCACCCTTCGGAGTAAGTCGTGGCAACTTTTCTCCTCTCGGAGTAAGTCGTGGCAAATTCTCACTCTTCGGAGTAAGTCGTGGCAACTTTTCTCCTCTCGGAGTAAGTCGTGGCAAATTCTCACCTCTCGGAGTAAGTCGTGGTAAATTCTCACCCTTCGGAGTAAGTCGTGGCAACTTTTCTCCTCTCGGAGTAAGTCGTGGCAAAGTTTCTCCTCTCGGAGTAAGTCGTGGCAACTTTTCTCCTCTCGGAGTAAGTCGTGGCAAATTCTCACTCTTCGGAGTAAGTCGTGGCAACTTTTCTCCTCTCGGAGTAAGTCGTGGCAAATTCTCACTCTTCGGAGTAAGTCGTGGCAACTTTTCTCCTCTCGGAGTAAGTGGTGGCAAATTCTCACCTCTCGGAGTAAGTCGTGGCAAATTCTCACCCTTCGGAGTAAGTCGTGGCAAAGTTTCTCCTCTCGGAGTAAGTCGTGGCAAATTCTCACCCTTCGGAGTAAGTCGTGGCAAATTCTCACCTCTCGGAGTAAGTCGTGGCAACTTTTCTCCTCTCGGAGTAAGTCGTGGCAAAGTTTCTCCTCTCGGAGTAAGTCGTGGCAAATTCTCACCCTTCGGAGTAAGTCGTGGCAACTTTTCTCCTCTCGGAGTAAGTCGTGGCAAATTCTCACCTCTCGGAGTAAGTCGTGGCAAATTCTCACCCTTCGGAGTAAGTCGTGGCAACTTTTCTCCTCTCGGAGTAAGTCGTGGCAAAGTTTCTCCTCTCGGAGTAAGTCGTGGCAAATTCTCACCCTTCGGAGTAAGTCGTGGCAAATTCTCACCCGTCGGAGTAAGCCGTGGCAACTTTTCTCCTCTCGGAGTAAGTCGTGGCAAAGTTTCTCCTCTCGGAGTAAGTCGTGGCAAAGTTTCTCCTCTCGGAGTAAGTCGTGGCAAATTCTCACCCTTCGGAGTAAGTCGTGGCAACTTTTCTCCTCTTGGAGTAAGTCGTGGCAAATTCTCACTCTTCGGAGTAAGTCGTGGCAACTTTTCTCCTCTCGGAGTAAGTCGTGGCAAATTCTCACCCTTCGGAGTAAGTCGTGCCAACTTTTCTCCTCTCGGAGTAAGTCGTGGCAAATTCTCACTCTTCGGAGTAAGTCGTGGCAACTTTTCTCCTCTCGGAGTAAGTCGTGGCAAATTCTCACCCTTCGGAGTAAGTCGTGGCAACTTTTCTCCTCTCGGAGTAAGTCGTGGCAACTTTTCTCCTCTCGGAGTAAGTCGTGGCAAAGTTTCTCCTCTCGGAGTAAGTCGTGGCAAATTCTCACCCTTCGGAGTAAGTCGTGGCAACTTTTCTCCTCTCGGAGTAAGTCGTGGCAACTTTTCTCCTCTCGGAGTAAGTCGTGGCAAAGTTTCTCCTCTCGGAGTAAGTCGTGGCAACTTTTCTCCTCTCGGAGTAAGTCGTGGCAAAGTTTCTCCTCTCGGAGTAAGTCGTGGCAACTTTTCTCCTCTCGGAGTAAGTCGTGGCAACTTTTCTCCTCTCGGAGTAAGTCGTGGCAAAGTTTCTCCTCTCGGAGTAAGTCGTGGCAAATTCTCACCCTTCGGAGTAAGTCGTGGCAACTTTTCTCCTCTCGGAGTAAGTCGTGGCAAATTCTCACTCTTCGGAGTAAGTCGTGGCAACTTTTCTCCTCTCGGAGTAAGTCGTGGCAAATTCTCACCTCTCGGAGTAAGTCGTGGTAAATTCTCACCCTTCGGAGTAAGTCGTGGCAACTTTTCTCCTCTCGGAGTAAGTCGTGGCAAAGTTTCTCCTCTCGGAGTAAGTCGTGGCAACTTTTCTCCTCTCGGAGTAAGTCGTGGCAAATTCTCACTCTTCGGAGTAAGTCGTGGCAACTTTTCTCCTCTCGGAGTAAGTCGTGGCAAATTCTCACTCTTCGGAGTAAGTCGTGGCAACTTTTCTCCTCTCGGAGTAAGTGGTGGCAAATTCTCACCTCTCGGAGTAAGTCGTGGCAAATTCTCACCCTTCGGAGTAAGTCGTGGCAAAGTTTCTCCTCTCGGAGTAAGTCGTGGCAAATTCTCACCCTTCGGAGTAAGTCGTGGCAAATTCTCACCTCTCGGAGTAAGTCGTGGCAACTTTTCTCCTCTCGGAGTAAGTCGTGGCAAAGTTTCTCCTCTCGGAGTAAGTCGTGGCAAATTCTCACCCTTCGGAGTAAGTCGTGGCAACTTTTCTCCTCTCGGAGTAAGTCGTGGCAAATTCTCACCTCTCGGAGTAAGTCGTGGTAAATTCTCACCCTTCGGAGTAAGTCGTGGCAACTTTTCTCCTCTCGGAGTAAGTCGTGGCAAAGTTTCTCCTCTCGGAGTAAGTCGTGGCAAATTCTCACCCTTCGGAGTAAGTCGTGGCAAATTCTCACCCGTCGGAGTAAGCCGTGGCAACTTTTCTCCTCTCGGAGTAAGTCGTGGCAAAGTTTCTCCTCTCGGAGTAAGTCGTGGCAAAGTTTCTCCTCTCGGAGTAAGTCGTGGCAAATTCTCACCCTTCGGAGTAAGTCGTGGCAACTTTTCTCCTCTTGGAGTAAGTCGTGGCAAATTCTCACTCTTCGGAGTAAGTCGTGGCAACTTTTCTCCTCTCGGAGTAAGTCGTGGCAAATTCTCACCCTTCGGAGTAAGTCGTGCCAACTTTTCTCCTCTCGGAGTAAGTCGTGGCAAATTCTCACTCTTCGGAGTAAGTCGTGGCAACTTTTCTCCTCTCGGAGTAAGTCGTGGCAAATTCTCACCCTTCGGAGTAAGTCGTGGCAACTTTTCTCCTCTCGGAGTAAGTCGTGGCAACTTTTCTCCTCTCGGAGTAAGTCGTGGCAAAGTTTCTCCTCTCGGAGTAAGTCGTGGCAAATTCTCACCCTTCGGAGTAAGTCGTGGCAACTTTTCTCCTCTCGGAGTAAGTCGTGGCAAATTCTCACCCTTCGGAGTAAGTCGTGGCAAATTCTCACCTCTCGGAGTAAGTCGTGGCAACTTTTCTCCTCTCGGAGTAAGTCGTGGCAACTTTTCTCCTCTCGGAGTAAGTCGTGGCAAATTCTCACTCTTCGGAGTAAGTCGTGGCAACTTTTCTCCTCTCGGAGTAAGTCGTGGCAAAGTTTCTCCTCTCGGAGTAAGTCGTGGCAAATTCTCACCCTTCGGAGTAAGTCGTGGCAACTTTTCTCCTCTCGGAGTAAGTCGTGGCAAATTCTCACCTCTCGGAGTAAGTCGTGGCAAATTCTCACCCTTCGGAGTAAGTCGTGGCAACTTTTCTCCTCTCGGAGTAAGTCGTGGCAAAGTTTCTCCTCTCGGAGTAAGTCGTGGCAAAGTTTCTCCTCTCGGAGTAAGTCGTGGCAAAGTTTCTCCTCTCGGAGTAAGTCGTGGCAAATTCTCACCCTTCGGAGTAAGTCGTGGCAAATTCTCACCTCTCGGAGTAAGTCGTGGCAACTTTTCTCCTCTCGGAGTAAGTCGTGGCAAATTCTCACCTCTCGGAGTAAGTCGTGGCAACTTTTCTCCTCTCGGAGTAAGTCGTGGCAAAGTTTCTCCTCTCGGAGTAAGTCGTGGCAACTTTTCTCCTCTCGGAGTAAGTCGTGGCAAAGTTTCTCCTCTCGGAGTAAGTCGTGGCAAAGTTTCTCCTCTCGGAGTAAGTCGTGGCAAATTCTCACCCTTCGGAGTAAGTCGTGGCAACTTTTCTCCTCTCGGAGTAAGTCGTGGCAAAGTTTCTCCTCTCGGAGTAAGTCGTGGCAAAGTTTCTCCTCTCGGAGTAAGTCGTGGCAAATTCTCACCCTTCGGAGTAAGTCGTGGCAAATTCTCACCCTTCGGAGTAAGTCGTGGCAAATTCTCACCTCTCGGAGTAAGTCGTGGCAAATTCTCACCTCTCGGAGTAAGTCGTGGCAACTTTTCTCCTCTCGGAGTAAGTCGTGGCAAATTCTCACCTCTCGGAGTAAGTCGTGGCAACTTTTCTCCTCTCGGAGTAAGTCGTGGCAAATTCTCACTCTTCGGAGTAAGTCGTGGCAACTTTTCTCCTCTCGGAGTAAGTCGTGGCAAAGTTTCTCCTCTCGGAGTAAGTCGTGGCAAATTCTCACCCTTCGGAGTAAGTCGTGGCAAAGTTTCTCCTCTCGGAGTAAGTCGTGGCAAATTCTCACCCTTCGGAGTAAGTCGTGGCAACTTTTCTCCTCTCGGAGTAAGTCGTGGCAAATTCTCACTCTTCGGAGTAAGTCGTGGCAACTTTTCTCCTCTCGGAGTAAGTCGTGGCAAAGTTTCTCCTCTCGGAGTAAGTCGTGGCAAAGTTTCTCCTCTCGGAGTAAGTCGTGGCAAATTCTCACCCTTCGGAGTAAGTCGTGGCAACTTTTCTCCTCTCGGAGTAAGTCGTGGCAACTTTTCTCCTCTCGGAGTAAGTCGTGGCAAAGTTTCTCCTCTCGGAGTAAGTCGTGGCAAATTCTCACCCTTCGGAGTAAGTCGTGGCAACTTTTCTCCTCTCGGAGTAAGTCGTGGCAAATTCTCACCCTTCGGAGTAAGTCGTGGCAAATTCTCACCTCTCGGAGTAAGTCGTGGCAACTTTTCTCCTCTCGGAGTAAGTCGTGGCAACTTTTCTCCTCTCGGAGTAAGTCGTGGCAACTTTTCTCCTCTCGGAGTAAGTCGTGGCAAAGTTTCTCCTCTCGGAGTAAGTCGTGGCAAAGTTTCTCCTCTCGGAGTAAGTCGTGGCAAATTCTCACTCTTCGGAGTAAGTCGTGGCAACTTTTCTCCTCTCGGAGTAAGTCGTGGCAAATTCTCACTCTTCGGAGTAAGTCGTGGCAACTTTTCTCCTCTCGGAGTAAGTCGTGGCAAATTCTCACCTCTCGGAGTAAGTCGTGGCAAATTCTCACCCTTCGGAGTAAGTCGTGGCAAAGTTTCTCCTCTCGGAGTAAGTCGTGGCAAAGTTTCTCCTCTCGGAGTAAGTCGTGGCAAATTCTCACCCTTCGGAGTAAGTCGTGGCAACTTTTCTCCTCTCGGAGTAAGTCGTGGCAAATTCTCACCCTTCGGAGTAAGTCGTGGCAAATTCTCACCTCTCGGAGTAAGTCGTGGCAACTTTTCTCCTCTCGGAGTAAGTCGTGGCAACTTTTCTCCTCTCGGAGTAAGTCGTGGCAACTTTTCTCCTCTCGGAGTAAGTCGTGGCAAAGTTTCTCCTCTCGGAGTAAGTCGTGGCAAAGTTTCTCCTCTCGGAGTAAGTCGTGGCAAATTCTCACTCTTCGGAGTAAGTCGTGGCAACTTTTCTCCTCTCGGAGTAAGTCGTGGCAAATTCTCACTCTTCGGAGTAAGTCGTGGCAACTTTTCTCCTCTCGGAGTAAGTCGTGGCAAATTCTCACCCTTCGGAGTAAGTCGTGCCAACTTTTCTCCTCTCGGAGTAAGTCGTGGCAAATTCTCACTCTTCGGAGTAAGTCGTGGCAACTTTTCTCCTCTCGGAGTAAGTCGTGGCAAATTCTCACCCTTCGGAGTAAGTCGTGGCAACTTTTCTCCTCTCGGAGTAAGTCGTGGCAACTTTTCTCCTCTCGGAGTAAGTCGTGGCAAAGTTTCTCCTCTCGGAGTAAGTCGTGGCAAATTCTCACCCTTCGGAGTAAGTCGTGGCAACTTTTCTCCTCTCGGAGTAAGTCGTGGCAAATTCTCACCCTTCGGAGTAAGTCGTGGCAAATTCTCACCTCTCGGAGTAAGTCGTGGCAACTTTTCTCCTCTCGGAGTAAGTCGTGGCAACTTTTCTCCTCTCGGAGTAAGTCGTGGCAACTTTTCTCCTCTCGGAGTAAGTCGTGGCAAATTCTCACTCTTCGGAGTAAGTCGTGGCAACTTTTCTCCTCTCGGAGTAAGTCGTGGCAAAGTTTCTCCTCTCGGAGTAAGTCGTGGCAAATTCTCACCCTTCGGAGTAAGTCGTGGCAACTTTTCTCCTCTCGGAGTAAGTCGTGGCAAATTCTCACCTCTCGGAGTAAGTCGTGGTAAATTCTCACCCTTCGGAGTAAGTCGTGGCAACTTTTCTCCTCTCGGAGTAAGTCGTGGCAAAGTTTCTCCTCTCGGAGTAAGTCGTGGCAAAGTTTCTCCTCTCGGAGTAAGTCGTGGCAAAGTTTCTCCTCTCGGAGTAAGTCGTGGCAAATTCTCACCCTTCGGAGTAAGTCGTGGCAAATTCTCACCTCTCGGAGTAAGTCGTGGCAACTTTTCTCCTCTCGGAGTAAGTCGTGGCAAATTCTCACCTCTCGGAGTAAGTCGTGGCAACTTTTCTCCTCTCGGAGTAAGTCGTGGCAAAGTTTCTCCTCTCGGAGTAAGTCGTGGCAACTTTTCTCCTCTCGGAGTAAGTCGTGGCAAAGTTTCTCCTCTCGGAGTAAGTCGTGGCAAAGTTTCTCCTCTCGGAGTAAGTCGTGGCAAATTCTCACCCTTCGGAGTAAGTCGTGGCAACTTTTCTCCTCTCGGAGTAAGTCGTGGCAAAGTTTCTCCTCTCGGAGTAAGTCGTGGCAAAGTTTCTCCTCTCGGAGTAAGTCGTGGCAAATTCTCACCCTTCGGAGTAAGTCGTGGCAAATTCTCACCCTTCGGAGTAAGTCGTGGCAAATTCTCACCTCTCGGAGTAAGTCGTGGCAAATTCTCACCTCTCGGAGTAAGTCGTGGCAACTTTTCTCCTCTCGGAGTAAGTCGTGGCAAATTCTCACCTCTCGGAGTAAGTCGTGGCAACTTTTCTCCTCTCGGAGTAAGTCGTGGCAAATTCTCACTCTTCGGAGTAAGTCGTGGCAACTTTTCTCCTCTCGGAGTAAGTCGTGGCAAAGTTTCTCCTCTCGGAGTAAGTCGTGGCAAATTCTCACCCTTCGGAGTAAGTCGTGGCAAAGTTTCTCCTCTCGGAGTAAGTCGTGGCAAATTCTCACCCTTCGGAGTAAGTCGTGGCAACTTTTCTCCTCTCGGAGTAAGTCGTGGCAAATTCTCACTCTTCGGAGTAAGTCGTGGCAACTTTTCTCCTCTCGGAGTAAGTCGTGGCAAAGTTTCTCCTCTCGGAGTAAGTCGTGGCAAAGTTTCTCCTCTCGGAGTAAGTCGTGGCAAATTCTCACCCTTCGGAGTAAGTCGTGGCAACTTTTCTCCTCTCGGAGTAAGTCGTGGCAACTTTTCTCCTCTCGGAGTAAGTCGTGGCAAAGTTTCTCCTCTCGGAGTAAGTCGTGGCAAATTCTCACCCTTCGGAGTAAGTCGTGGCAACTTTTCTCCTCTCGGAGTAAGTCGTGGCAAATTCTCACCCTTCGGAGTAAGTCGTGGCAAATTCTCACCTCTCGGAGTAAGTCGTGGCAACTTTTCTCCTCTCGGAGTAAGTCGTGGCAACTTTTCTCCTCTCGGAGTAAGTCGTGGCAACTTTTCTCCTCTCGGAGTAAGTCGTGGCAAAGTTTCTCCTCTCGGAGTAAGTCGTGGCAAAGTTTCTCCTCTCGGAGTAAGTCGTGGCAAATTCTCACTCTTCGGAGTAAGTCGTGGCAACTTTTCTCCTCTCGGAGTAAGTCGTGGCAAATTCTCACTCTTCGGAGTAAGTCGTGGCAACTTTTCTCCTCTCGGAGTAAGTCGTGGCAAATTCTCACCTCTCGGAGTAAGTCGTGGCAAATTCTCACCCTTCGGAGTAAGTCGTGGCAAAGTTTCTCCTCTCGGAGTAAGTCGTGGCAAATTCTCACCCTTCGGAGTAAGTCGTGGCAAATTCTCACCTCTCGGAGTAAGTCGTGGCAACTTTTCTCCTCTCGGAGTAAGTCGTGGCAAAGTTTCTCCTCTCGGAGTAAGTCGTGGCAAATTCTCACCCTTCGGAGTAAGTCGTGGCAACTTTTCTCCTCTCGGAGTAAGTCGTGGCAAATTCTCACTCTTCGGAGTAAGTCGTGGCAACTTTTCTCCTCTCGGAGTAAGTCGTGGCAAATTCTCACCCTTCGGAGTAAGTCGTGGCAACTTTTCTCCTCTCGGAGTAAGTCGTGGCAAAGTTTCTCCTCTCGGAGTAAGTCGTGGCAAAGTTTCTCCTCTCGGAGTAAGTCGTGGCAACTTTTCTCCTCTCGGAGTAAGTCGTGGCAAATTCTCACTCTTCGGAGTAAGTCGTGGCAACTTTTCTCCTCTCGGAGTAAGTCGTGGCAAATTCTCACCTCTCGGAGTAAGTCGTGGCAAATTCTCACCCTTCGGAGTAAGTCGTGGCAAAGTTTCTCCTCTCGGAGTAAGTCGTGGCAAATTCTCACCCTTCGGAGTAAGTCGTGGCAAATTCTCACCTCTCGGAGTAAGTCGTGGCAACTTTTCTCCTCTCGGAGTAAGTCGTGGCAAAGTTTCTCCTCTCGGAGTAAGTCGTGGCAAATTCTCACCCTTCGGAGTAAGTCGTGGCAACTTTTCTCCTCTCGGAGTAAGTCGTGGCAAATTCTCACTCTTCGGAGTAAGTCGTGGCAACTTTTCTCCTCTCGGAGTAAGTCGTGGCAAATTCTCACCCTTCGGAGTAAGTCGTGGCAACTTTTCTCCTCTCGGAGTAAGTCGTGGCAAAGTTTCTCCTCTCGGAGTAAGTCGTGGCAAATTCTCACCCTTCGGAGTAAGTCGTGGCAAATTCTCACCTCTCGGAGTAAGTCGTGGCAACTTTTCTCCTCTCGGAGTAAGTCGTGGCAAATTCTCACCTCTCGGAGTAAGTCGTGGCAACTTTTCTCCTCTCGGAGTAAGTCGTGGCAACTTTTCTCCTCTCGGAGTAAGTCGTGGCAAAGTTTCTCCTCTCGGAGTAAGTCGTGGCAAAGTTTCTCCTCTCGGAGTAAGTCGTGGCAAATTCTCACCCTTCGGAGTAAGTCGTGGCAACTTTTCTCCTCTCGGAGTAAGTCGTGGCAAATTCTCACTCTTCGGAGTAAGTCGTGGCAACTTTTCTCCTCTCGGAGTAAGTCGTGGCAAAGTTTCTCCTCTCGGAGTAAGTCGTGGCAAAGTTTCTCCTCTCGGAGTAAGTCGTGGCAAATTCTCACCTCTCGGAGTAAGTCGTGGCAACTTTTCTCCTCTCGGAGTAAGTCGTGGCAAATTCTCACCTCTCGGAGTAAGTCGTGGTAAATTCTCACCCTTCGGAGTAAGTCGTGGCAACTTTTCTCCTCTCGGAGTAAGTCGTGGCAAAGTTTCTCCTCTCGGAGTAAGTCGTGGCAAAGTTTCTCCTCTCGGAGTAAGTCGTGGCAAATTCTCACCCTTCGGAGTAAGTCGTGGCAACTTTTCTCCTCTCGGAGTAAGTCGTGGCAAATTCTCACTCTTCGGAGTAAGTCGTGGCAACTTTTCTCCTCTCGGAGTAAGTCGTGGCAAATTCTCACTCTTCGGAGTAAGTCGTGGCAACTTTTCTCCTCTCGGAGTAAGTCGTGGCAAATTCTCACCTCTCGGAGTAAGTCGTGGCAACTTTTCTCCTCTCGGAGTAAGTCGTGGCAACTTTTCTCCTCTCGGAGTAAGTCGTGGCAAAGTTTCTCCTCTCGGAGTAAGTCGTGGCAAAGTTTCTCCTCTCGGAGTAAGTCGTGGCAAATTCTCACCCTTCGGAGTAAGTCGTGGCAACTTTTCTCCTCTCGGAGTAAGTCGTGGCAAATTCTCACCTCTCGGAGTAAGTCGTGGCAACTTTTCTCCTCTCGGAGTAAGTCGTGGCAAATTCTCACCTCTCGGAGTAAGTCGTGGCAACTTTTCTCCTCTCGGAGTAAGTCGTGGCAACTTTTCTCCTCTCGGAGTAAGTCGTGGCAAAGTTTCTCCTCTCGGAGTAAGTCGTGGCAAAGTTTCTCCTCTCGGAGTAAGTCGTGGCAAATTCTCACCCTTCGGAGTAAGTCGTGGCAACTTTTCTCCTCTCGGAGTAAGTCGTGGCAAATTCTCACTCTTCGGAGTAAGTCGTGGCAACTTTTCTCCTCTCGGAGTAAGTCGTGGCAAAGTTTCTCCTCTCGGAGTAAGTCGTGGCAAAGTTTCTCCTCTCGGAGTAAGTCGTGGCAAATTCTCACCTCTCGGAGTAAGTCGTGGCAACTTTTCTCCTCTCGGAGTAAGTCGTGGCAAATTCTCACCTCTCGGAGTAAGTCGTGGTAAATTCTCACCCTTCGGAGTAAGTCGTGGCAACTTTTCTCCTCTCGGAGTAAGTCGTGGCAAAGTTTCTCCTCTCGGAGTAAGTCGTGGCAAAGTTTCTCCTCTCGGAGTAAGTCGTGGCAAATTCTCACCCTTCGGAGTAAGTCGTGGCAACTTTTCTCCTCTCGGAGTAAGTCGTGGCAAATTCTCACTCTTCGGAGTAAGTCGTGGCAACTTTTCTCCTCTCGGAGTAAGTCGTGGCAAATTCTCACTCTTCGGAGTAAGTCGTGGCAACTTTTCTCCTCTCGGAGTAAGTCGTGGCAAATTCTCACCTCTCGGAGTAAGTCGTGGCAAATTCTCACCCTTCGGAGTAAGTCGTGGCAAAGTTTCTCCTCTCGGAGTAAGTCGTGGCAAATTCTCACCCTTCGGAGTAAGTCGTGGCAAATTCTCACCTCTCGGAGTAAGTCGTGGCAACTTTTCTCCTCTCGGAGTAAGTCGTGGCAAAGTTTCTCCTCTCGGAGTAAGTCGTGGCAAATTCTCACCCTTCGGAGTAAGTCGTGGCAACTTTTCTCCTCTCGGAGTAAGTCGTGGCAAATTCTCACTCTTCGGAGTAAGTCGTGGCAACTTTTCTCCTCTCGGAGTAAGTCGTGGCAAATTCTCACCCTTCGGAGTAAGTCGTGGCAAAGTTTCTCCTCTCGGAGTAAGTCGTGGCAACTTTTCTCCTCTCGGAGTAAGTCGTGGCAAATTCTCACTCTTCGGAGTAAGTCGTGGCAACTTTTCTCCTCTCGGAGTAAGTCGTGGCAAATTCTCACCTCTCGGAGTAAGTCGTGGCAAATTCTCACCCTTCGGAGTAAGTCGTGGCAAAGTTTCTCCTCTCGGAGTAAGTCGTGGCAAATTCTCACCCTTCGGAGTAAGTCTTGGCAAATTCTCACCTCTCGGAGTAAGTCGTGGCAACTTTTCTCCTCTCGGAGTAAGTCGTGGCAAAGTTTCTCCTCTCGGAGTAAGTCGTGGCAAATTCTCACCCTTCGGAGTAAGTCGTGGCAACTTTTCTCCTCTCGGAGTAAGTCGTGGCAAATTCTCACTCTTCGGAGTAAGTCGTGGCAACTTTTCTCCTCTCGGAGTAAGTCGTGGCAAATTCTCACCCTTCGGAGTAAGTCGTGGCAACTTTTCTCCTCTCGGAGTAAGTCGTGGCAAAGTTTCTCCTCTCGGAGTAAGTCGTGGCAAAGTTTCTCCTCTCGGAGTAAGTCGTGGCAAATTCTCACCCTTCGGAGTAAGTCGTGGCAAATTCTCACCTCTCGGAGTAAGTCGTGGCAACTTTTCTCCTCTCGGAGTAAGTCGTGGCAAATTCTCACCTCTCGGAGTAAGTCGTGGCAACTTTTCTCCTCTCGGAGTAAGTCGTGGCAAAGTTTCTCCTCTCGGAGTAAGTCGTGGCAACTTTTCTCCTCTCGGAGTAAGTCGTGGCAAAGTTTCTCCTCTCGGAGTAAGTCGTGGCAAAGTTTCTCCTCTCGGAGTAAGTCGTGGCAAATTCTCACCCTTCGGAGTAAGTCGTGGCAACTTTTCTCCTCTCGGAGTAAGTCGTGGCAAAGTTTCTCCTCTCGGAGTAAGTCGTGGCAAATTCTCACCTCTCGGAGTAAGTCGTGGCAACTTTTCTCCTCTCGGAGTAAGTCGTGGCAAATTCTCACTCTTCGGAGTAAGTCGTGGCAACTTTTCTCCTCTCGGAGTAAGTCGTGGCAAAGTTTCTCCTCTCGGAGTAAGTCGTGGCAAAGTTTCTCCTCTCGGAGTAAGTCGTGGCAAAGTTTCTCCTCTCGGAGTAAGTCGTGGCAAATTCTCACCCTTCGGAGTAAGTCGTGGCAACTTTTCTCCTCTCGGAGTAAGTCGTGGCAAATTCTCACTCTTCGGAGTAAGTCGTGGCAACTTTTCTCCTCTCGGAGTAAGTCGTGGCAAAGTTTCTCCTCTCGGAGTAAGTCGTGGCAAAGTTTCTCCTCTCGGAGTAAGTCGTGGCAAATTCTCACCCTTCGGAGTAAGTCGTGGCAAATTCTCACCTCTCGGAGTAAGTCGTGGCAACTTTTCTCCTCTCGGAGTAAGTCGTGGCAAATTCTCACCCGTCGGAGTAAGCCGTGGCAACTTTTCTCCTCTCGGAGTAAGTCGTGGCAACTTTTCTCCTCTCGGAGTAAGTCGTGGCAAAGTTTCTCCTCTCGGAGTAAGTCGTGGCAAATTCTCACCCTTCGGAGTAAGTCGTGGCAACTTTTCTCCTCTCGGAGTAAGTCGTGGCAAATTCTCACTCTTCGGAGTAAGTCGTGGCAACTTTTCTCCTCTCGGAGTAAGTCGTGGCAACTTTTCTCCTCTCGGAGTAAGTCGTGGCAAAGTTTCTCCTCTCGGAGTAAGTCGTGGCAACTTTTCTCCTCTCGGAGTAAGTCGTGGCAACTTTTCTCCTCTCGGAGTAAGTCGTGGCAAAGTTTCTCCTCTCGGAGTAAGTCGTGGCAACTTTTCTCCTCTCGGAGTAAGTCGTGGCAACTTTTCTCCTCTCGGAGTAAGTCGTGGCAAAGTTTCTCCTCTCGGAGTAAGTCGTGGCAAATTCTCACCCTTCGGAGTAAGTCGTGGCAACTTTTCTCCTCTCGGAGTAAGTCGTGGCAAATTCTCACTCTTCGGAGTAAGTCGTGGCAACTTTTCTCCTCTCGGAGTAAGTCGTGGCAAATTCTCACCTCTCGGAGTAAGTCGTGGTAAATTCTCACCCTTCGGAGTAAGTCGTGGCAACTTTTCTCCTCTCGGAGTAAGTCGTGGCAAAGTTTCTCCTCTCGGAGTAAGTCGTGGCAAAGTTTCTCCTCTCGGAGTAAGTCGTGGCAAAGTTTCTCCTCTCGGAGTAAGTCGTGGCAAATTCTCACCCTTCGGAGTAAGTCGTGGCAACTTTTCTCCTCTCGGAGTAAGTCGTGGCAAATTCTCACTCTTCGGAGTAAGTCGTGGCAACTTTTCTCCTCTCGGAGTAAGTCGTGGCAAATTCTCACTCTTCGGAGTAAGTCGTGGCAACTTTTCTCCTCTCGGAGTAAGTCGTGGCAAATTCTCACCTCTCGGAGTAAGTCGTGGCAAATTCTCACCCTTCGGAGTAAGTCGTGGCAAAGTTTCTCCTCTCGGAGTAAGTCGTGGCAAATTCTCACCCTTCGGAGTAAGTCGTGGCAAATTCTCACCTCTCGGAGTAAGTCGTGGCAACTTTTCTCCTCTCGGAGTAAGTCGTGGCAAATTTTCTCCTCTCGGAGTAAGTCGTGGCAAATTCTCACCCTTCGGAGTAAGTCGTGGCAACTTTTCTCCTCTCGGAGTAAGTCGTGGCAAATTCTCACCTCTCGGAGTAAGTCGTGGTAAATTCTCACCCTTCGGAGTAAGTCGTGGCAACTTTTCTCCTCTCGGAGTAAGTCGTGGCAAAGTTTCTCCTCTCGGAGTAAGTCGTGGCAAATTCTCACCCTTCGGAGTAAGTCGTGGCAACTTTTCTCCTCTCGGAGTAAGTCGTGGCAACTTTTCTCCTCTCGGAGTAAGTCGTGGCAAATTCTCACCTCTCGGAGTAAGTCGTGGCAACTTTTCTCCTCTCGGAGTAAGTCGTGGCAAATTCTCACCTCTCGGAGTAAGTCGTGGCAACTTTTCTCCTCTCGGAGTAAGTCGTGGCAAATTCTCACCCTTCGGAGTAAGTCGTGGCAAATTCTCACCTCTCGGAGTAAGTCGTGGCAACTTTTCTCCTCTCGGAGTAAGTCGTGGCAAATTCTCACTCTTCGGAGTAAGTCGTGGCAACTTTTCTCCTCTCGGAGTAAGTCGTGGCAACTTTTCTCCTCTCGGAGTAAGTCGTGGCAACTTTTCTCCTCTCGGAGTAAGTCGTGGCAAAGTTTCTCCTCTCGGAGTAAGTCGTGGCAACTTTTCTCCTCTCGGAGTAAGTCGTGGCAAAGTTTCTCCTCTCGGAGTAAGTCGTGGCAACTTTTCTCCTCTCGGAGTAAGTCGTGGCAACTTTTCTCCTCTCGGAGTAAGTCGTGGCAAAGTTTCTCCTCTCGGAGTAAGTCGTGGCAAATTCTCACCCTTCGGAGTAAGTCGTGGCAACTTTTCTCCTCTCGGAGTAAGTCGTGGCAAATTCTCACTCTTCGGAGTAAGTCGTGGCAACTTTTCTCCTCTCGGAGTAAGTCGTGGCAAATTCTCACCTCTCGGAGTAAGTCGTGGTAAATTCTCACCCTTCGGAGTAAGTCGTGGCAACTTTTCTCCTCTCGGAGTAAGTCGTGGCAAAGTTTCTCCTCTCGGAGTAAGTCGTGGCAACTTTTCTCCTCTCGGAGTAAGTCGTGGCAAATTCTCACTCTTCGGAGTAAGTCGTGGCAACTTTTCTCCTCTCGGAGTAAGTCGTGGCAAATTCTCACTCTTCGGAGTAAGTCGTGGCAACTTTTCTCCTCTCGGAGTAAGTGGTGGCAAATTCTCACCTCTCGGAGTAAGTCGTGGCAAATTCTCACCCTTCGGAGTAAGTCGTGGCAAAGTTTCTCCTCTCGGAGTAAGTCGTGGCAAATTCTCACCCTTCGGAGTAAGTCGTGGCAAATTCTCACCTCTCGGAGTAAGTCGTGGCAACTTTTCTCCTCTCGGAGTAAGTCGTGGCAAAGTTTCTCCTCTCGGAGTAAGTCGTGGCAAATTCTCACCCTTCGGAGTAAGTCGTGGCAACTTTTCTCCTCTCGGAGTAAGTCGTGGCAAATTCTCACCTCTCGGAGTAAGTCGTGGTAAATTCTCACCCTTCGGAGTAAGTCGTGGCAACTTTTCTCCTCTCGGAGTAAGTCGTGGCAAAGTTTCTCCTCTCGGAGTAAGTCGTGGCAAATTCTCACCCTTCGGAGTAAGTCGTGGCAAATTCTCACCCGTCGGAGTAAGCCGTGGCAACTTTTCTCCTCTCGGAGTAAGTCGTGGCAAAGTTTCTCCTCTCGGAGTAAGTCGTGGCAAAGTTTCTCCTCTCGGAGTAAGTCGTGGCAAATTCTCACCCTTCGGAGTAAGTCGTGGCAACTTTTCTCCTCTTGGAGTAAGTCGTGGCAAATTCTCACTCTTCGGAGTAAGTCGTGGCAACTTTTCTCCTCTCGGAGTAAGTCGTGGCAAATTCTCACCCTTCGGAGTAAGTCGTGCCAACTTTTCTCCTCTCGGAGTAAGTCGTGGCAAATTCTCACTCTTCGGAGTAAGTCGTGGCAACTTTTCTCCTCTCGGAGTAAGTCGTGGCAAATTCTCACCCTTCGGAGTAAGTCGTGGCAACTTTTCTCCTCTCGGAGTAAGTCGTGGCAACTTTTCTCCTCTCGGAGTAAGTCGTGGCAAAGTTTCTCCTCTCGGAGTAAGTCGTGGCAAATTCTCACCCTTCGGAGTAAGTCGTGGCAACTTTTCTCCTCTCGGAGTAAGTCGTGGCAAATTCTCACCCTTCGGAGTAAGTCGTGGCAAATTCTCACCTCTCGGAGTAAGTCGTGGCAACTTTTCTCCTCTCGGAGTAAGTCGTGGCAACTTTTCTCCTCTCGGAGTAAGTCGTGGCAAATTCTCACTCTTCGGAGTAAGTCGTGGCAACTTTTCTCCTCTCGGAGTAAGTCGTGGCAAAGTTTCTCCTCTCGGAGTAAGTCGTGGCAAATTCTCACCCTTCGGAGTAAGTCGTGGCAACTTTTCTCCTCTCGGAGTAAGTCGTGGCAAATTCTCACCTCTCGGAGTAAGTCGTGGCAAATTCTCACCCTTCGGAGTAAGTCGTGGCAACTTTTCTCCTCTCGGAGTAAGTCGTGGCAAAGTTTCTCCTCTCGGAGTAAGTCGTGGCAAAGTTTCTCCTCTCGGAGTAAGTCGTGGCAAAGTTTCTCCTCTCGGAGTAAGTCGTGGCAAATTCTCACCCTTCGGAGTAAGTCGTGGCAAATTCTCACCTCTCGGAGTAAGTCGTGGCAACTTTTCTCCTCTCGGAGTAAGTCGTGGCAAATTCTCACCTCTCGGAGTAAGTCGTGGCAACTTTTCTCCTCTCGGAGTAAGTCGTGGCAAAGTTTCTCCTCTCGGAGTAAGTCGTGGCAACTTTTCTCCTCTCGGAGTAAGTCGTGGCAAAGTTTCTCCTCTCGGAGTAAGTCGTGGCAAAGTTTCTCCTCTCGGAGTAAGTCGTGGCAAATTCTCACCCTTCGGAGTAAGTCGTGGCAACTTTTCTCCTCTCGGAGTAAGTCGTGGCAAAGTTTCTCCTCTCGGAGTAAGTCGTGGCAAAGTTTCTCCTCTCGGAGTAAGTCGTGGCAAATTCTCACCCTTCGGAGTAAGTCGTGGCAAATTCTCACCCTTCGGAGTAAGTCGTGGCAAATTCTCACCTCTCGGAGTAAGTCGTGGCAAATTCTCACCTCTCGGAGTAAGTCGTGGCAACTTTTCTCCTCTCGGAGTAAGTCGTGGCAAATTCTCACCTCTCGGAGTAAGTCGTGGCAACTTTTCTCCTCTCGGAGTAAGTCGTGGCAAATTCTCACTCTTCGGAGTAAGTCGTGGCAACTTTTCTCCTCTCGGAGTAAGTCGTGGCAAAGTTTCTCCTCTCGGAGTAAGTCGTGGCAAATTCTCACCCTTCGGAGTAAGTCGTGGCAAAGTTTCTCCTCTCGGAGTAAGTCGTGGCAAATTCTCACCCTTCGGAGTAAGTCGTGGCAACTTTTCTCCTCTCGGAGTAAGTCGTGGCAAATTCTCACTCTTCGGAGTAAGTCGTGGCAACTTTTCTCCTCTCGGAGTAAGTCGTGGCAAAGTTTCTCCTCTCGGAGTAAGTCGTGGCAAAGTTTCTCCTCTCGGAGTAAGTCGTGGCAAATTCTCACCCTTCGGAGTAAGTCGTGGCAACTTTTCTCCTCTCGGAGTAAGTCGTGGCAACTTTTCTCCTCTCGGAGTAAGTCGTGGCAACTTTTCTCCTCTCGGAGTAAGTCGTGGCAAAGTTTCTCCTCTCGGAGTAAGTCGTGGCAAATTCTCACCCTTCGGAGTAAGTCGTGGCAACTTTTCTCCTCTCGGAGTAAGTCGTGGCAAATTCTCACCCTTCGGAGTAAGTCGTGGCAAATTCTCACCTCTCGGAGTAAGTCGTGGCAACTTTTCTCCTCTCGGAGTAAGTCGTGGCAACTTTTCTCCTCTCGGAGTAAGTCGTGGCAACTTTTCTCCTCTCGGAGTAAGTCGTGGCAAAGTTTCTCCTCTCGGAGTAAGTCGTGGCAAATTCTCACCCTTCGGAGTAAGTCGTGGCAACTTTTCTCCTCTCGGAGTAAGTCGTGGCAAAGTTTCTCCTCTCGGAGTAAGTCGTGGCAAAGTTTCTCCTCTCGGAGTAAGTCGTGGCAAATTCTCACTCTTCGGAGTAAGTCGTGGCAACTTTTCTCCTCTCGGAGTAAGTCGTGGCAAATTCTCACCTCTCGGAGTAAGTCGTGGCAAATTCTCACCCTTCGGAGTAAGTCGTGGCAAAGTTTCTCCTCTCGGAGTAAGTCGTGGCAAATTCTCACCCTTCGGAGTAAGTCGTGGCAAATTCTCACCTCTCGGAGTAAGTCGTGGCAACTTTTCTCCTCTCGGAGTAAGTCGTGGCAAAGTTTCTCCTCTCGGAGTAAGTCGTGGCAAATTCTCACCCTTCGGAGTAAGTCGTGGCAACTTTTCTCCTCTCGGAGTAAGTCGTGGCAAATTCTCACTCTTCGGAGTAAGTCGTGGCAACTTTTCTCCTCTCGGAGTAAGTCGTGGCAAATTCTCACCCTTCGGAGTAAGTCGTGGCAACTTTTCTCCTCTCGGGGCCGTATTCATAGTCAGGTCTTAAGGCAGTGCTTAAGCCTGTCTTAGCTAAGATCGTCTTACTCGATTTAAGGTGTCTTAAGATGGCCAGTATTCATAGTCGCGATTTAAGATGGCCTTACGTAAGATCTGATCTCAAGCATTGCCTTATCCAAGCTAAGGTCGCCTTAAAAGTAAGACGATCTGAACCCTGCCCTCGTGTATTTCCGTGTTGTTTCCGATGGAACAAGCGATCTGATTGGTTTAGAGAATAGGCATATTCAGGGTTGTTCTTTTTAACCCAAGCGACGTTCAAGTGTGTCTTGGGCGCCATTGATACAAACCTCCATTGGAGGAGCTTTCAAATATAGAAAAATAAAAATGGTTGGAAAGTCCAAAAACTTTACTATAATAGAGAAACGATTATTTATATCCATTCTCCCAAAATATTCGAGTATTGTGGAGGCAAAGAAAAGCAACGCCGCATCATTAATCATGAAGGAGGAAGCGTGGGAAGCTATTTCCGCAGAATTCAATTCTTCGGCGGTTGTTGTAGAGAAGGTACGATATTTATTTACTGTCTTTTAATTAGTACACGTTTCATTAGCAAACGTAACATAATACATTCATTTCAGAGAACAGTAATGCAACTCAAGAAGCTCTGGACCAACATCAAGCAGAGCCAGAGGGGCGCCCTTACCAAAGAAAGACAACAAGTCCTGGCCACAGGAGGTGGACCGACAATCCGGTCAATTGAGATTGACCCGGATGTCAGTGCTATCGTGCCACATTTAATGGAGGTGGCAACATCGGATTTCACCTCCAACATGAGCAGCACAGAATTAGTTGGTAATTTTTTCTTTCAATAATATATAGCCAGCATCTAGATTTTTCTATTCAGAAGTTAGGACAGTTGGTCAAAGTACAATTCGGTTTTCTCACAATTTTCAAATCGTTTGTCGCTGAGTAGTAAATGTAAAATGAAACAGGTCGTGCTTTGTAGTTTTTAAAAGTATTAACATTTAAGTAATGTTATAACAATTTTGCTATCGGCGCGAAAGGACGGCATTCGAAACGAGCCGACTATATCCGAAGATAACCGAACGAACACACCAATCACAGAGCGTTTGGGTGCCACGTGACTGGATTCAAATATACAGGGTATTTTAAGAGCGAATATCTTTGCATATAAATAAAGGTGGTTTTTTGGTATTGTTATATACCGTATGAAGGCTATTTTATTCATAATAGCCATTTTTAGCATATTTTTTTTTAAATGAGAAAACCCTATTGAACTGCTGTATTGCAAAACACATAAATTATATACTTAACAATCTGAAATAAAATATTTTTTTGCACAAAAAAATGGTGTATATCTTGAAACAATATTGTTTTATTTTACAGACGCCGAAGAGGCTTTACAAGCAGAAGATATAGTGGAGGAAATGGAAATATTTCCAATAACCCTGGCGCAGCCCTCAACGAGCCGGGCACCAGACGTCACCTTGGCGCAGCCCTCAACGAGCCGGGCACCAGACGTCACCTTGGCGCAGCCCTCAACGAGCCGGGCACCAGACGTCACCTTGGCGCAGCCCTCAACGAGCCACGAGGGACCCATACCAGCACGACTATCTGCTAACAGCAGGGCAGACAAACGCAAGAGACAGCGTATCTCCTCACCAAACGCAGATACCACAGAAGGGGAATTAAAAATTCGAAGATTATATAAAATCATAGAACAAGAAGAAGAGCTGTTCCAGATAAAATTGGAACACAACAAACGAATAATGGCCCTGGAAATTAGGGCAGCAACTGCAGTAGCAAGACGGGCCGAGCTGCTATTGGAGAGGGAAACTAAAAATTAACATACATAATAGTTAACATAGTTTACATACATGTTTTAACATAGTTAAATAAAACTATTAAAATCCGAAGAAAACGCATTTTTTTATTTAATCTTCTCATTCAAGAAGACTCGTAAATTTTGTGATAACTGCACAGACCGCAGGTTGTGGGATAGTTTTGTTCGGTGCACACAAAATTAAGGCGTTGCCAATGGGCGGGGGTAGTACCGAAAGGGTTAATGAAACATCCTCTCAATTATTGCTTCTCGAACAGCAACCCCATCCAATGGCTGCCCGTTATGTGGGGGATTCACAGGAACGTCCTCTCCTTCTTGCTCTCCATTATCATCCTCTTCTACCCAATTGTCATTGAATTTCAATGACAAATTGTGCAGTACTCCACATGCCACAACAATTGCTGTAGAGCGACGGAGTTTGGTCGTCAACCCCCTTGATAGGCACGGAAATCGTCGTTTCAACACACCAAACGTCCTCTCAACAACAATTCTTGTCCTGCTATGTATGTTATTGTATCTGCAATACAAGTAAAACCATACAGCTCTTCTGATATTAAATTTAAAGACATGCAATCATTATTTTGCATAGAAGAAGTTGTAAGCTCTTATAGACGTCTATGAATAAAAACTTACGTTATTTCTTGATCAGTTGCTGGATTTCTAATGGGAGTCATTAAAAACGGTAAACATGGATAACCGGAGTCGCCAACTAACAAACCAGTTTGTTCCCCCTCTACATAGCGCATACGAATGCGTGAGTTTTGAAAGATGCGGCTATCATGCGCACTGCCAGGCCATTCTGGAACCAAGTCGAGAATCTCCGTTCGTGGACCAACAACAGCCTAAAATATTATATGATTATGAATTATTTTGAGGATTTATAATTCAGAATGATGTAATTATGAAAATTGCATGTTCATAAAGTATACAATTCATACGTACTTGAACATTAAGCGAGAAATATCCCTTTCTATTTCTAAACACCTCATCTATGTTCTGGAATCGTGTATCCACCAAACGGACGTGAGTGCAGTCAATGGCCCCATCAACACCAGGTATCCCAATTGCCCCATTACCGAAGCCAAGTTCCGTGAATAGCCTTCGATTTTCCATTCTGGCTTGTTGGGTAGCTGGCATTTTTATTGTGCGACGAAGCAAAGATGCCAGCAATCTGCTAATCCGAAAGACAATTCTGGAGATAGTGGGTTGGGAGACTGTCATAACATCGCCTATAAGAAGCTACAAAACAATTATTTCCTTTCATTTTTCGTATGAAACGATTTTTTTACAAATACTTTTATAATTACCTGAAAACTGGCAGTCGCATAAAATCTTAAGCACATCAGTAATTGCAGTACTGGTGCGATTGGTAAGCCGCGATTGTTTGGTTTTGCTATATACGGCTCGACTTCGGGCAATATACCGTACATGACGCTATCTTTATCGAATCGAAAGCGTCTTTTGAACTCCACTTCCGAATAAAAATGAAACGGATCATGTGCATCGCGTATATAGCGCTTTGGAGCACGCTGACGCTGCACCGCCGCCTGTTCGTCTTCCTCTTCTTCTTCCTCGTCAGATTCGAGCAAATCGAGATTGATATCGGCAATACTGATATCCGGAATATCAATATCAATGTCGATTTCAATATCAGAATCCATTTTGCTAGCTGTTATCGCAAATATACCGACGTTGCTAACACCCGAGAGACGACCGACGCCACACTGATTTGCAGGCTAGACTACCCGTTAAGACAGTCTTAAGAGCAGTCCGACGTCGACTTAAAATTTTACGCTTTTTCGTGAGGAAATTTGAGGTTGTCTAGTGGATAAGACAGTCTTAAAACGACTGTGAATACATGCGCTGTGAGATCGTCTTAAGATCGTCGCAAGCAATGACTGTGAATCTGCCTGAGACTGCGTCAAATGAGACGATCTTAGGTAAGATCAAGTTTGAGGTGCACCTTAAGCGAGATCTTAAAAGTGCGACTGTGAATCTAGACGTGGTCTTAAGATCATGCTTAAGACGGTCTTAAATATAAGACCTGACTATGAATACGGGCCTCGGAGTAAGTCGTGGCAAAGTTTCTCCTCTCGGAGTAAGTCGTGGCAAAGTTTCTCCTCTCGGAGTAAGTCGTGGCAAATTCTCACCTCTCGGAGTAAGTCGTGGCAACTTTTCTCCTCTCGGAGTAAGTCGTGGCAAATTCTCACTCTTCGGAGTAAGTCGTGGCAACTTTTCTCCTCTCGGAGTAAGTCGTGGCAAAGTTTCTCCTCTCGGAGTAAGTCGTGGCAAAGTTTCTCCTCTCGGAGTAAGTCGTGGCAAAGTTTCTCCTCTCGGAGTAAGTCGTGGCAAATTCTCACCCTTCGGAGTAAGTCGTGGCAACTTTTCTCCTCTCGGAGTAAGTCGTGGCAAATTCTCACTCTTCGGAGTAAGTCGTGGCAACTTTTCTCCTCTCGGAGTAAGTCGTGGCAAAGTTTCTCCTCTCGGAGTAAGTCGTGGCAAAGTTTCTCCTCTCGGAGTAAGTCGTGGCAAATTCTCACCCTTCGGAGTAAGTCGTGGCAAATTCTCACCTCTCGGAGTAAGTCGTGGCAACTTTTCTCCTCTCGGAGTAAGTCGTGGCAAATTCTCACCCGTCGGAGTAAGCCGTGGCACCTTTTCTCCTCTCGGAGTAAGTCGTGGCAACTTTTCTCCTCTCGGAGTAAGTCGTGGCAAAGTTTCTCCTCTCGGAGTAAGTCGTGGCAAATTCTCACCCTTCGGAGTAAGTCGTGGCAACTTTTCTCCTCTCGGAGTAAGTCGTGGCAAATTCTCACTCTTCGGAGTAAGTCGTGGCAACTTTTCTCCTCTCGGAGTAAGTCGTGGCAAAGTTTCTCCTCTCGGAGTAAGTCGTGGCAAATTCTCACCCTTCGGAGTAAGTCGTGGCAACTTTTCTCCTCTCGGAGTAAGTCGTGGCAAAGTTTCTCCTCTCGGAGTAAGTCGTGGCAACTTTTCTCCTCTCGGAGTAAGTCGTGGCAACTTTTCTCCTCTCGGAGTAAGTCGTGGCAAAGTTTCTCCTCTCGGAGTAAGTCGTGGCAAATTCTCACCCTTCGGAGTAAGTCGTGGCAACTTTTCTCCTCTCGGAGTAAGTCGTGGCAAATTCTCACTCTTCGGAGTAAGTCGTGGCAACTTTTCTCCTCTCGGAGTAAGTCGTGGCAAATTCTCACCTCTCGGAGTAAGTCGTGGTAAATTCTCACCCTTCGGAGTAAGTCGTGGCAACTTTTCTCCTCTCGGAGTAAGTCGTGGCAAAGTTTCTCCTCTCGGAGTAAGTCGTGGCAAAGTTTCTCCTCTCGGAGTAAGTCGTGGCAAATTCTCACCCTTCGGAGTAAGTCGTGGCAACTTTTCTCCTCTCGGAGTAAGTCGTGGCAAATTCTCACTCTTCGGAGTAAGTCGTGGCAACTTTTCTCCTCTCGGAGTAAGTCGTGGCAAATTCTCACTCTTCGGAGTAAGTCGTGGCAACTTTTCTCCTCTCGGAGTAAGTCGTGGCAAATTCTCACCTCTCGGAGTAAGTCGTGGCAAATTCTCACCCTTCGGAGTAAGTCGTGGCAAAGTTTCTCCTCTCGGAGTAAGTCGTGGCAAATTCTCACCCTTCGGAGTAAGTCGTGGCAAATTCTCACCTCTCGGAGTAAGTCGTGGCAACTTTTCTCCTCTCGGAGTAAGTCGTGGCAAAGTTTCTCCTCTCGGAGTAAGTCGTGGCAAATTCTCACCCTTCGGAGTAAGTCGTGGCAACTTTTCTCCTCTCGGAGTAAGTCGTGGCAAATTCTCACTCTTCGGAGTAAGTCGTGGCAACTTTTCTCCTCTCGGAGTAAGTCGTGGCAAATTCTCACCCTTCGGAGTAAGTCGTGGCAACTTTTCTCCTCTCGGAGTAAGTCGTGGCAAAGTTTCTCCTCTCGGAGTAAGTCGTGGCAAAGTTTCTCCTCTCGGAGTAAGTCGTGGCAAATTCTCACCCTTCGGAGTAAGTCGTGGCAAATTCTCACCTCTCGGAGTAAGTCGTGGCAACTTTTCTCCTCTCGGAGTAAGTCGTGGCAAATTCTCACCTCTCGGAGTAAGTCGTGGCAACTTTTCTCCTCTCGGAGTAAGTCGTGGCAAAGTTTCTCCTCTCGGAGTAAGTCGTGGCAACTTTTCTCCTCTCGGAGTAAGTCGTGGCAAAGTTTCTCCTCTCGGAGTAAGTCGTGGCAAAGTTTCTCCTCTCGGAGTAAGTCGTGGCAAATTCTCACCCTTCGGAGTAAGTCGTGGCAACTTTTCTCCTCTCGGAGTAAGTCGTGGCAAAGTTTCTCCTCTCGGAGTAAGTCGTGGCAAATTCTCACCCTTCGGAGTAAGTCGTGGCAAAGTTTCTCCTCTCGGAGTAAGTCGTGGCAAATTCTCACCCTTCGGAGTAAGTCGTGGCAACTTTTCTCCTCTCGGAGTAAGTCGTGGCAAAGTTTCTCCTCTCGGAGTAAGTCGTGGCAAAGTTTCTCCTCTCGGAGTAAGTCGTGGCAAATTCTCACTCTTCGGAGTAAGTCGTGGCAACTTTTCTCCTCTCGGAGTAAGTCGTGGCAAAGTTTCTCCTCTCGGAGTAAGTCGTGGCAAATTCTCACCCTTCGGAGTAAGTCGTGACAAAGTTTCTCCTCTCGGAGTAAGTCGTGGCAAATTCTCACCCTTCGGAGTAAGTCGTGGCAACTTTTCTCCTCTCGGAGTAAGTCGTGGCAAATTCTCACTCTTCGGAGTAAGTCGTGGCAACTTTTCTCCTCTCGGAGTAAGTCGTGGCAAAGTTTCTCCTCTCGGAGTAAGTCGTGGCAAATTCTCACTCTTCGGAGTAAGTCGTGGCAACTTTTCTCCTCTCGGAGTAAGTCGTGGCAAATTCTCACCTCTCGGAGTAAGTCGTGGCAAATTCTCACCCTTCGGAGTAAGTCGTGGCAAAGTTTCTCCTCTCGGAGTAAGTCGTGGCAAATTCTCACCCTTCGGAGTAAGTCGTGGCAAATTCTCACCTCTCGGAGTAAGTCGTGGCAACTTTTCTCCTCTCGGAGTAAGTCGTGGCAAAGTTTCTCCTCTCGGAGTAAGTCGTGGCAACTTTTCTCCTCTCGGAGTAAGTCGTGGCAACTTTTCTCCTCTCGGAGTAAGTCGTGGCAAAGTTTCTCCTCTCGGAGTAAGTCGTGGCAACTTTTCTCCTCTCGGAGTAAGTCGTGGCAACTTTTCTCCTCTCGGAGTAAGTCGTGGCAAATTCTCACTCTTCGGAGTAAGTCGTGGCAACTTTTCTCCTCTCGGAGTAAGTCGTGGCAAAGTTTCTCCTCTCGGAGTAAGTCGTGGCAACTTTTCTCCTCTCGGAGTAAGTCGTGGCAACTTTTCTCCTCTCGGAGTAAGTCGTGGCAAAGTTTCTCCTCTCGGAGTAAGTCGTGGCAACTTTTCTCCTCTCGGAGTAAGTCGTGGCAACTTTTCTCCTCTCGGAGTAAGTCGTGGCAAAGTTTCTCCTCTCGGAGTAAGTCGTGGCAAATTCTCACCCTTCGGAGTAAGTCGTGGCAACTTTTCTCCTCTCGGAGTAAGTCGTGGCAAATTCTCACTCTTCGGAGTAAGTCGTGGCAACTTTTCTCCTCTCGGAGTAAGTCGTGGCAAATTCTCACCTCTCGGAGTAAGTCGTGGTAAATTCTCACCCTTCGGAGTAAGTCGTGGCAACTTTTCTCCTCTCGGAGTAAGTCGTGGCAAAGTTTCTCCTCTCGGAGTAAGTCGTGGCAAAGTTTCTCCTCTCGGAGTAAGTCGTGGCAAATTCTCACCCTTCGGAGTAAGTCGTGGCAACTTTTCTCCTCTCGGAGTAAGTCGTGGCAAATTCTCACTCTTCGGAGTAAGTCGTGGCAACTTTTCTCCTCTCGGAGTAAGTCGTGGCAAATTCTCACCTCTCGGAGTAAGTCGTGGCAAATTCTCACCCTTCGGAGTAAGTCGTGGCAAAGTTTCTCCTCTCGGAGTAAGTCGTGGCAAATTCTCACCCTTCGGAGTAAGTCGTGGCAACTTTTCTCCTCTCGGAGTAAGTCGTGGCAAATTCTCACTCTTCGGAGTAAGTCGTGGCAACTTTTCTCCTCTCGGAGTAAGTCGTGGCAAAGTTTCTCCTCTCGGAGTAAGTCGTGGCAAAGTTTCTCCTCTCGGAGTAAGTCGTGGCAAATTCTCACCCTTCGGAGTAAGTCGTGGCAAATTCTCACCCTTCGGAGTAAGTCGTGGCAAATTCTCACCTCTCGGAGTAAGTCGTGGCAAAGTTTCTCCTCTCGGAGTAAGTCGTGGCAAAGTTTCTCCTCTCGGAGTAAGTCGTGGCAAAGTTTCTCCTCTCGGAGTAAGTCGTGGCAAATTCTCACCCTTCGGAGTAAGTCGTGGCAACTTTTCTCCTCTCGGAGTAAGTCGTGGCAAATTCTCACTCTTCGGAGTAAGTCGTGGCAACTTTTCTCCTCTCGGAGTAAGTCGTGGCAAATTCTCACCTCTCGGAGTAAGTCGTGGCAAATTCTCACCCTTCGGAGTAAGTCGTGGCAAAGTTTCTCCTCTCGGAGTAAGTCGTGGCAAATTCTCACCCTTCGGAGTAAGTCGTGGCAACTTTTCTCCTCTCGGAGTAAGTCGTGGCAAATTCTCACTCTTCGGAGTAAGTCGTGGCAACTTTTCTCCTCTCGGAGTAAGTCGTGGCAAAGTTTCTCCTCTCGGAGTAAGTCGTGGCAAAGTTTCTCCTCTCGGAGTAAGTCGTGGCAAATTCTCACCCTTCGGAGTAAGTCGTGGCAAATTCTCACCCTTCGGAGTAAGTCGTGGCAAATTCTCACCTCTCGGAGTAAGTCGTGGCAACTTTTCTCCTCTCGGAGTAAGTCGTGGCAAAGTTTCTCCTCTCGGAGTAAGTCGTGGCAAAGTTTCTCCTCTCGGAGTAAGTCGTGGCAAATTCTCACCCTTCGGAGTAAGTCGTGGCAAATTCTCACCCTTCGGAGTAAGTCGTGGCAAATTCTCACCTCTCGGAGTAAGTCGTGGCAAATTCTCACCTCTCGGAGTAAGTCGTGGCAACTTTTCTCCTCTCGGAGTAAGTCGTGGCAAATTCTCACCTCTCGGAGTAAGTCGTGGCAACTTTTCTCCTCTCGGAGTAAGTCGTGGCAAATTCTCACTCTTCGGAGTAAGTCGTGGCAACTTTTCTCCTCTCGGAGTAAGTCGTGGCAAAGTTTCTCCTCTCGGAGTAAGTCGTGGCAAATTCTCACCCTTCGGAGTAAGTCGTGGCAAAGTTTCTCCTCTCGGAGTAAGTCGTGGCAAATTCTCACCCTTCGGAGTAAGTCGTGGCAACTTTTCTCCTCTCGGAGTAAGTCGTGGCAAAGTTTCTCCTCTCGGAGTAAGTCGTGGCAAAGTTTCTCCTCTCGGAGTAAGTCGTGGCAAATTCTCACCTCTCGGAGTAAGTCGTGGCAACTTTTCTCCTCTCGGAGTAAGTCGTGGCAAAGTTTCTCCTCTCGGAGTAAGTCGTGGCAAAGTTTCTCCTCTCGGAGTAAGTCGTGGCAAATTCTCACTCTTCGGAGTAAGTCGTGGCAACTTTTCTCCTCTCGGAGTAAGTCGTGGCAAAGTTTCTCCTCTCGGAGTAAGTCGTGGCAAATTCTCACCCTTCGGAGTAAGTCGTGGCAAAGTTTCTCCTCTCGGAGTAAGTCGTGGCAAATTCTCACCCTTCGGAGTAAGTCGTGGCAACTTTTCTCCTCTCGGAGTAAGTCGTGGCAAATTCTCACTCTTCGGAGTAAGTCGTGGCAACTTTTCTCCTCTCGGAGTAAGTCGTGGCAAAGTTTCTCCTCTCGGAGTAAGTCGTGGCAAATTCTCACTCTTCGGAGTAAGTCGTGGCAACTTTTCTCCTCTCGGAGTAAGTCGTGGCAAATTCTCACCTCTCGGAGTAAGTCGTGGCAAATTCTCACCCTTCGGAGTAAGTCGTGGCAAAGTTTCTCCTCTCGGAGTAAGTCGTGGCAAATTCTCACCCTTCGGAGTAAGTCGTGGCAAATTCTCACCTCTCGGAGTAAGTCGTGGCAACTTTTCTCCTCTCGGAGTAAGTCGTGGCAAAGTTTCTCCTCTCGGAGTAAGTCGTGGCAACTTTTCTCCTCTCGGAGTAAGTCGTGGCAACTTTTCTCCTCTCGGAGTAAGTCGTGGCAAAGTTTCTCCTCTCGGAGTAAGTCGTGGCAACTTTTCTCCTCTCGGAGTAAGTCGTGGCAACTTTTCTCCTCTCGGAGTAAGTCGTGGCAAATTCTCACTCTTCGGAGTAAGTCGTGGCAACTTTTCTCCTCTCGGAGTAAGTCGTGGCAAAGTTTCTCCTCTCGGAGTAAGTCGTGGCAACTTTTCTCCTCTCGGAGTAAGTCGTGGCAACTTTTCTCCTCTCGGAGTAAGTCGTGGCAAAGTTTCTCCTCTCGGAGTAAGTCGTGGCAACTTTTCTCCTCTCGGAGTAAGTCGTGGCAACTTTTCTCCTCTCGGAGTAAGTCGTGGCAAAGTTTCTCCTCTCGGAGTAAGTCGTGGCAAATTCTCACCCTTCGGAGTAAGTCGTGGCAACTTTTCTCCTCTCGGAGTAAGTCGTGGCAAATTCTCACTCTTCGGAGTAAGTCGTGGCAACTTTTCTCCTCTCGGAGTAAGTCGTGGCAAATTCTCACCTCTCGGAGTAAGTCGTGGCAAATTCTCACCCTTCGGAGTAAGTCGTGGCAACTTTTCTCCTCTCGGAGTAAGTCGTGGCAAAGTTTCTCCTCTCGGAGTAAGTCGTGGCAAAGTTTCTCCTCTCGGAGTAAGTCGTGGCAAATTCTCACCCTTCGGAGTAAGTCGTGGCAACTTTTCTCCTCTCGGAGTAAGTCGTGGCAAATTCTCACTCTTCGGAGTAAGTCGTGGCAACTTTTCTCCTCTCGGAGTAAGTCGTGGCAAATTCTCTCCTCTCGGAGTAAGTCGTGGCAAATTCTCACCCTTCGGAGTAAGTCGTGGCAAAGTTTCTCCTCTCGGAGTAAGTCGTGGCAAATTCTCACCCTTCGGAGTAAGTCGTGGCAACTTTTCTCCTCTCGGAGTAAGTCGTGGCAAATTCTCACTCTTCGGAGTAAGTCGTGGCAACTTTTCTCCTCTCGGAGTAAGTCGTGGCAAAGTTTCTCCTCTCGGAGTAAGTCGTGGCAAAGTTTCTCCTCTCGGAGTAAGTCGTGGCAAATTCTCACCCTTCGGAGTAAGTCGTGGCAAATTCTCACCCTTCGGAGTAAGTCGTGGCAAATTCTCACCTCTCGGAGTAAGTCGTGGCAAAGTTTCTCCTCTCGGAGTAAGTCGTGGCAAATTCTCACCCTTCGGAGTAAGTCGT
>CAJUYD010000094.1:0-33871 GCA_910591665.1 Ectemnius continuus
AAACTATTAAACGATACTAAAGTACAATCTTGTCTATCATATACTCGCCAACAAATAAATTATCAATACTAAATCTATTTATAACTATTGGCAGCGCTTCTTGTCTTTATCTATCAATTATTATTATTATTATTATTATTATTATTATTATTGTTTAGACTAAGCTGAATTTAATAAACATCCAATATAATGTAAATTGTGCAAAGTAGTTGGATATTTCCATAATAGATGTCGACGTTGGTTACTATTATTTCTATTTTAATTTTTTGCATCAATTTCTTTTAGCTTTTTTTTTCTTTTATAATTTTAATTTTTTTTTTAAATCTTTAAAACATTACACATTGAAGAACATTTTTTTGTTGTTGTAAATATTAATTAATTTATACAAATGCTTATTTCTCGTTTCAACAAGATTTTAGTATTTACAATGAAATTTTAAAACAATCAATTGATAATGCATTGTTGGCAAAAGTGGATGTATATGTCTTAACCAGACCACCAAACGACTGGACCAAGTAATTCTTGATTAATACTACTATAAGTGACCATGGGTTCGATCGCCTTCTCCTGGTTCGATTTGTTAAGCTTATTGAATTTAGTATTAATAACACGCATACGAATCTCATCACCAACATTGATGGAGAAATAATATTCATCAACACCCAACTTCTTAATCCAAAGCCAACGTTTGCAGCCATATTCAAACTTAGACGGTGTTGGCATATAATTAGGATCGATATGTATCGAATGATAGAATGGTAACACCACTCTACAGCCTTGAGGTGTACACTCCTTCACCGTACCCATTATCGTCTCACCTTCAATCAATGTGAACACCAAACATTGGAATGTAACGTTTATATAAATGTCCGCATTATTCATTATCAATGGTAACACCTCTATCTTGCTGATGTCCGTTAGAATGATAAAAAGACCTTCATTAGGTATCACCTGATTTGCCATAAATTTATTCACCACCAGCACCAATATCTTATTTAGATCTACATTTGGATTAAAGAACCGTGGTTCTATCTTAATCCGGCGCACTAGCTCAATCAATCTAAACATTATAAGAGAAACAAATTTGTTGACAATTCTTTACAACGATAGCTTTGGATTATCTAACCAAAACAAAATAAAATGAAACACGTGAAGTTGTAAAATTGTCTGCATTCTTATGAGTCCCAATACCATCGATAATTAACATCTGCTCTCAGTGATGAACGATTACTATCGATAGTATTCTTTTAAAGGAAAATTCAATTTAAATGAATTATTATTTCAAATTATTACCAATTCTAATTTAATTTATCTTCTCAAACAAAATAGAAATAAAATCTTTAAACAAACGTTAATATTTTTCAACGTGTAATTGAAAAAGAAAAGATTAACATCTTTCAATTCAAAGCAAAATAAAAAATTATATAATCCAATGGATCATCTTTGGGTAATATATTCTGTTACCTTTCTATTTTTAGTCTTCATCCTATCGATAGCTATCTGTAGCCAAAAGCTCTCAAAAGGACCAACAACTATGGTGTTGGGACAAAAGTCTAAAGAAGAAAAATCCACCTCCATCCGCCCGATGGCTTTTAAATCACTACCGTATAATGAAGGCGGTGGTGGTAATAGTGGTAATAGCGGTTGTGGTGGGAAAACAAAGTTGAAGAAAAAATTTCTCGCTTCAGCTAATATGTTGAACAGTGTTGAAGAGCTTGTACCAATTAAATCATCCGGCTCGGGCTATTATGCTGTGCTTATGAAACAGATGAAAGTGAAATCGGTCTCGCAGTATGGTCTAACATCTGGAGCCAACAATACATAAATCAATTTATTCTTTTTTCTTTTGTTTTTGGTTTCGCTTTCTAATAATGTAAAAGGATGTGTGTAAATATATATATATATAAACGAATTTCATCCAAAGGATTCACAACAGTGAGAGAGAGAGAGAGAGAGAAAGAAAGAAAGATTATGATCACAGCATTCCATTTATTATATTCTTCAATCATTATACCAATCGAGAAAAAGAATGACAAAGGCAAGCATAGTGATGAAAAAAAGTATACCAACTCGGAAGCCAGCATTGTTGCGCATAGCCTTCCTCAACTGTTCATTACCTTCGCGTATATCTTCGGTACTTTGGATGGTGGTGTTGCTTAAACGATTCAAATCCTCCTGCTGCTTGAGAACATTTTCCGAGAATAATTCTTGAAGGCGTGATATCTCAGTCAGCTTTGAGGCAATCTTATTCACCTCATCAGTCATTAAATTCATCCGATTGTAGATTAGATTACCCTCTTCCATAAATTTTTTCACCTCACCAGGTGTGAATTGAAGTCCATTGATCTCATCGATTGTTTGGTCCTCATCATAAAAAGCTCTACTATTTTGAACAATTTTTTTCGTTGCATTTGTACTTTTCTCCTCTTCCTTAGTTTTTTGTCTTTCCGGTTTGGGACTTTTGGAAGCCTCCGATGAACCACCAGACGATAGGATTGAATCATTAGATTTAGCCCTCGCCATACCATTGGAAATTCCATCCACTAAATTTTTGCTAAGACTGAAAAACTTTTGCGATTCAAGGTTTCGTTTAAGACGAAGCGTCTTCTGTTTATTGTGCATCTCTTGCAATGTTTTAATATATACCTCCACTAAGGCGATAGCCTGGCATTCATGTTGATAGATTTGACCTAGATGAGCCCGTGATTTAGCTAATAGATAAATAAATAAATAAATCAAAAGGTAATTGAAGAAAACAACATCCAAAACTTACTTTCGACTTTTAATATTCGAATTACATCATTGCATAATTTTATAAAATCTTGTACATCTTTATCAATCTCATCTCTCTCCTGGTCGGTCATCGTTGATGCTAACGATAATATTAGGCTATAAATGTTTAAATAATCTTGTTTAGTTGAAATGAGATAATCTCTCATATAAGTTATCGAGGCAACCAACTCTTGAAGTTTAGAATTGAAGACCGATCTATTTGTCTTCTCCTTTTTGGTGGATGTTTTCTCTTTACTCCTTTCGCTATTACCTGCCTTTTCATTTTTGAGGCCATTGATGACACGAAAGAATATAGGCGTCAGATCCATTCGAGGTCAAATATAAATATCTCAAAATATAATAATTTTAAATAGATAGAAATAATTTATTACAATTTAAATGATTTTTATTTACAACAATAAACAAAATAGAAGAAAAAGTAACAACAAGGCAAATTGAACAAGATAATATTAAAAGCTAACTATTTCTACCCAAGTGAACATACTGACAACATTTCAATTCAAATAGTGCTAATCTATCGGAGATATTCATTAGTTTCCTTTGGACTTCGGCCGTGGCTTCAAGTAAGCATTGTAGAAGAATTTTAAAAATAGATAAACATAAAATAGATACATTAGTGTTCCAACTTCTGTGGTGTAGCCACCATTTCCACACTTGGCATTAGGTGTATACTTTTCCCATACAGCTAAAGCATCGATCGTTAAGCCGCTGAACATTTGAACTATCTGTAGGATGGTGATCATTTTCGCCAATGGTTTAGGTACACGAATATTATTAGCCATTGCACAGTAATAGGAATACATTAGTGTATGTACAAGAAAATTCATTGAACTCATCCAACGCCCAATGGCTGGTAGATATGCGGCGATATAGAATGAGTACACCATCGTCAACATATGATGGAACCAGTGAATGAAGGGCACCGGTTTTTTGCTCAACACAAGAAACAATGTATCACCGAATTCGAAGGCTTTCGAGATGACAAACAAGAAGTACCAAAAATAAATAGATCTATCCTGAAAATAATCATCATTGCAATAAGTGGCACGAAGACCTTCATTTCTTAATTTGGTCACAAATTCACCACCGTTTCGATAGAAGCCAAGAAGTGAGAAGAAGGCGAGAATAAAATTCCAATAAGCAAGAATCTGTTTAACATTGAACGCCTCTCTTTTTGCCATAAAACGTTGGCCAAAATAGAGTGCAACACCATAGACGATTACAATTGGTAATGAGATCCACCACCAGGATTGGAACCATTCTGTTTCAAGGAACGATATTTTGGAATCGTTGAGAAACATTAGGAGAAAGCCCAAAGCAATGCTGGCATATATAGGAAGAGGGCTTAACTTAAAGGAGATCATTTTTTAAATTAGATTTCTTAATTCTATAAAGTGATGATGATGATGACTGAAAAATTTTAATTCTTGGTGATAGTTTTATATAACAATCTTAACCACACACACACACACACGAACATACATACACACGCAGATACGATACTCTTCTCATCGATTGACTTTGTTACTTTTTTTTCAAATAAATATATTTTTTGTCAAAAAAAATGTTTCCTGTAACCTTTTTTCTGTTACATTAAGTAAATGAATGGAAGTAACGATTTGATGAAAGGTAGGTGATCACTGGAGCGATAATGTTTAGACATTGGCCTTGGTTATTTCCCCTTTCTTTCTTTATTTTTTTTTTCGTTACTTCTTTTCCTACATTAAATTGAACATAAACAATATATGATCAAGGTGGTAAACGTCTGGCAGACCTCAAAGCATACTTCGAAGTAAAAGTAAGATAAAATATGAATGACATCATCAACCAAAAATAACAAAGTAATGGTCTAATGAAGCCAATGTTGTTTTACTTTTACTTTTTCATCTTGAGCAAAAGCCAGACGTTTTTTGCTGTAATTTCGTAATAGGTAATTTCGTCCATTTTTTTTTGTTCTCAATAAACTCCGATTGCTTTTGGACGAAAAACAACAAATTAAAATAAAATCTTTTTCTTTTTGAAAATTAATTATAAACGATAATTACCTTGAATTAATTTGTTTTTTTTAATGTTGATATATGTCGGGAAAAAGATTTGGATAAAAGGTAAAATACTGAATATGATTGCTGTCTTATGCTACTTGGTGTTAGAACTAAATACAATTATGATAACGTGACGAGGTAAATTTGAGGAAAAATAAAGAAATAAAATGATTGACAAAGAAGAAGATGATGATGCTGAAGAAGAAGAAGAAGAAGAAGAAGAAGAAGAAGTAGAAGAAGAATGTATTAATCATTTTAAAACAAAAGAAGAAGAAAAATTTGCAATGTTTTGAATTCATCCAAAGCTATTAATGATATGATTGAAAATGCAGAGTAGATTACTTTGCCATCGAATAGTGGCGATTAGATCACCAGCATAAGGAATGTCCCATTTAAGGCGGATACGTTCACCGTTCCATCCACTGGCTATCATAACAAAAATATTAATGTTCACACTACCAATGAAATCATCATACTGATCGATATCTTCATCAAATACCCAAAAGGAAAGATATGAGAAAATAAACACTGAACGATCGGCCCAATAATGACAAGTGTATTCCCAGCGAGGATTGTTATTATTATTGGACACCTCTGTTCGACAACGGCAGACACGATCGAGGCATACTACGACATAAGCATCCGACTTTTTCCATAAGAGTATATCCATATCGGGTACATTGGCTGAATAAATACTCACTTGTAATGATCCACTGAAGATGAGAAAGACGAGTAGATATATATTCAGCACAATCAACAATAGCTTCACCAAGCGGCTATTAACTTTACCAAAATAACGTCTTAATCGTAGCGTCCAACAGGCGCGATGTAGATTATAACGGCTATGGCATATTTCACATTGATCAGCATTACCCGATTCATTCGTCCAGCGAAGTAAACAACGTTGATGGACATAGGTCATTGTTCCACTACAACGGCATGGTGAGATGAGATCAACAAGATCATCCTCATCTTGGCATATTCGACAACATCGGCTCACTAATGTCATTGTTTTGTTTACATTGAGAAAGTAGACACTCCTCTGCCGTCATCCCTTTTTTCTCTTCTCTTCTCTTCTACTCTATCTTAAAACATCTCACTCCTTAAGTTTTGCCCTTTATCATCTTGTTTTATTTCTCTCTCTCTCTCATTTATTTCCTTCTTTACCATTCTATCTCAACGATTTTATTGTAGCGTCATCAATCATTTTATTTTTAAATTAATTTTTGTGACGTAATTATAATAAAAAAAAACGGAATCGTATCAGCATTACGATATATTTACAAAACGTACATGTTCAACTTTTGTTTTTAAAAACTTTTGGCTGATTTGACAGCTTTCTGGGCAGCATCGTCCAAATCATTGGCAGCGATTATCTCGGGCACAGAGGCCAACAATTGTCTTGCTTGTTCAGCATTGGTGCCCTCAACGCGTACCACCAGTGGTACGTTCACCTGACTTTTGGCGGCGATCAAACCTTTGGCTATTGTCTCACAATTGACAATACCACCGAAGATGTTTACAAGTACCGCTTTTACCTTCTTGTCGCTCATCAATAGCTTGAAGGCGTTCTCCACGCCCGATTGATTAACTGAACCACCGACATCGAGAAAATTGGCCGGTTTCCCACCATAATGATGAATGATGTCCATAGTGGCCATGGCTAGACCGGCACCGTTCACCAGGCAAGCAATATTGCCATCCATTGGTACAAAGTTAAGATTATACTTTCGAGCCAGAGCATCTCTTGGATCCTCCTCGTGTGAATTCTCTTCTATAATCTCCTTCATCCATTCATGACGGAAGAAAGCGTTCTCATCGAAGTTCATCTTAGCATCGAAACAGACGACCGAATTATTCGCTGAGATGCCCAATGGGTTGATCTCCACTTGTAGAGCATCCAACTTAAGAAACATTGCATAAAGGGCACTGATCTCTCGGGCAGCATCCTCCTGCATCTTGCCCGTAAGGCCAAGACCTTCAAAAGCCACCTTCTGGGCTAGCTTAGGATTGAGCTCCTTTTTATTCTCAGCAATGTCGACAATGAACTTGTGTACAGCGGCAGGCTTAAGCTCAGCTACCTGTTCGATGTCCATGCCACCTTCAGGAGAGGCAATAATCACTGGGCCGTTGCTAGATCGATCAAGTAGAATAGCCAAATAAAGTTCTTTTTTTATATCAACAGCCTCGGCCACCATCACTTTCTTGACGAGAATACCATCAGCAGTAGTTTGAGCCGTGACCAGATAATCACCAAGCATTGATTTGACAATTTTCTCCACATCATTCTTGTCTTTAGTCAGCTTGACACCACCTTTTAAGCCTGAATTGCGAAAATGTCCCTTACCACGACCACCAGCCAATATTTGTGCTTTGATGACATACTCGGAAGCTTTAAGAGCATTCCTATCCTCGCCAACAATCGACTTTACATCCTCGATGTTGCTAACTACTCGAAACTTTTGAATATTGATACCATTGTTGCTCATCAATTGTTTGGATTGATATTCCTGTAAATTAATGTATCGTTTCGATGTGAAGCTACCAACAGAGGCGATCTTCGCACGTATCTTCATAAGTACTTGTCGAGTAAGCATTTTGTTGATTACTATGATCTATTTGGGAACACAGGGTAATCAAACAAAGGGGCAGGAGGGGGGGGGGAAGGAAAAAGATAGAAAGTAAATTATTATTATTATTATGTCTTAACAGTGTTTACATACTTGTTTATTTTATTTTATAAAAGATATGATGCTATTGAAATTCGGGTTGATTGATTCAATTTCAGTTTTATGTTTTTTTTTAGGTTTAATGAGCTTTATCCTCAACAACAATTAAACCACAACGACAATTAATATATTTAATTCCAATAGATCGAGACAAAGTCACTGCAAGAGGAATATAGAGGCAGTGAGAAAAAGTCCTTCTCTTAAGGAAAGAAAGAAAGAAGTTGATAAGAAAAGATAATGGTTTGCTTATATTGAGGAGTCCGGTGTCTTTTACCGTTTCGTTTCAATGGTGTTATGTTGATGTCTGCTGATACGCTGATATATATTAAAAAAAAAGGCCTTTTGAATTGAATTACTATGTACCCATAAACTAATAGTGAAGAGCCTTACAGCGAAGCTCATATGTTTTATTTTTTTTTTAAAGACTTTCAAGAAAAATAGAGAGAAAAAGAGAGTGAGAGAGAGAGAGTGAGAGTGGAAGAGAGAGAGAGAGTGTATATGTGCGTGTGACCACTACTACCTACAAAGCATACAAAACGCACTTCACATGTGGGCCTGGGGAGAAGAGATGATGATGATGATGACGATGATGATGATGATGAAAAAAGGAGAAAGCTATAAAAACCAAACAGCAGCTGTTTGAAATCATTGAAGATCAGTTGTATCCATCAGATGTCTCTACTTGGCCCGTTTTATAGAATTGCCGAGGAGCGTATGAGAACAGACAGTGAACCACAACAGATTATTCAATACCTTTAAAGTCCGTGTGTATGAATTACTCTTTTGTTCACTCTTTTGTTCACTCTTTTCTTTCTTTCTTTCTTTCTTTCTTTTCTTTCATTTCACTTACTCAGATCGATCAACTTCGTCGTCCTTGAGTCTTGAACATAATTCTTCAAGAACAAAAAAAAAGAAGAAAATATATTTGAATCTCATAAGACTTTAATTGAATCATTAACACTGTTTCATTCATAATTTTCATTCATTTTGTGGAATTAACTCACAAGTCACCAAATATTAAGCTGGCAAAAATGTTTGTCCGATACCGCTCAATGGCCGATTTGAACTTTGCCATTTATCGATCAAAGGCAGCAATTAATCAAAGCTGATTGTTTGACATGATTTTTTCTACTATTCGATTATTTTGTTTTCAAAATTTAACAAATAGTTACAATCGATTCTCATCATTGTCTTGCCTCATTTCTGGTAGTCGTTATCGAACTAACTACGTTCGCCGTTCATTTAACAACAACAATCGTAAAGCTGTAAATATTACAATTCGATTATATTATTCCTTTTTATATCGATTACTTTATTATTTTTGTTCACATTTAGATTAATTGGACAATACCAAGGATGGAATCGTTAATGGCTGAGAACAATAACTTAAAATCACCCCTTTTACGTTTTGGCATGATAGCTGATGTTCAATATGCCGACAATGATGATAAAGAGGCCTGGTATAATCCGGCCAAAACTAGATTCTATCGCAATTCATTACGTCAAGTGGAAAAAGCCTTTGCTTTCTGGGAAAAGTTTTATGATGAAGAAGAGGAGAACAGTGTTGGTAAACGTGTTGATTTCATTCTGCAACTTGGTGACATCATCGATGCCCTCAATACAACTAGCTGTAGTCATACGGCCATCGATCGAACATTGAGCTCATTTCTAAACAATTCACGAATGCCCACTTTTCATACTGTTGGTATGTTTTGCTATCATTGACCTTGTTTAATTTTTGTTTACATATATTGATTAATTCTTATCGTTCAAAGGTAATCATGAACTCTATAACTTTAGCCGTGTAGAATTATCACATCTGTTTCATAAGTATATGTTCGATCAATTGGATCACAGTCATCGCTTTAAACTTCATCATCCAAAGGCATCATCGGAGTGCGGTGCCTATCCACTTTATTATAGTTTCTCACCATGTCATGGAATCAAATTTATCTCGTTAGATATGTATGAGATCAGTGTACTTGGACATGATAAACAACATTATAATTATCAAGTGGCTGCCAAATTGCTTGAAAGCTATCATGGACATACTAATTGGGAAGGCTGGGATAGTGACGATGGATTGGTTGGATCTAATCGACGTTTTCAATCATCGAATGGAGCGCTAAGCGAGGAGCAACTTGAATGGCTTGAGAGTGAACTCGAATCTTCTGATCATCTTGGAGAAGTTGTTCTCGTCTTTGGTCATGTTGGTCTTCATCCAAACAGCTGTGGCTGGGATTCAGTTCTTTGGAATTTTCAGCAGGTGATCGATTGTTTCAATCGCCATCGTTCGGTGGTAGCCTACTTCAATGGACATGCCCATAATTCGGGCTATGCCATTGAGGAGGGTATACATTATGTTACTCTTCATGGTGTTATCGAAACAGCCCCGGAGGTAGATGCTTTTGCTACCGTTACAGTCTACGAGGATCATCTACTAGTCGATGGACGTGGTGTTGAGTTGAATCTACGCTTGGACATGAGACGCCGAATCGATACTAATGATAAATCACCAATCGATGAGATTGTTAATCAAACAACGCAATCGGAAGTTTCCGTCGCTTCCGTTGGCGAGCATTTCGATGAAGTTCATGTGATAGAAATTGAAATTAAAGTTTAAATCTATATAAGTCTATTGATATTTCATTCTTTAGTTAGGAGAATTTTATTTGTTGACTCTTTTGGAGTCATTCTTATTCATTCTAATAAAAACAGTACACATTTTATATGCCAGCAAAAATGAAACAATGCAAAAGATATAAAAATGTTAATAAAATGTTATTTTTACGAATTTTTACGATATTAGAGTAAGGAACATTTAGATGAGAAGAGAAAATATCTATTCGTAAGAAGAATTTTTGCGGACAAAGATTGGAAATTGGATGAGATTTTTTAAACGTTCTCCACGGCTTAGCTTTCTTTTACTACTTCTTCCACGAACGCCTGACGATCTAGGCCTATAATGTCGATCGCTCTTTTTACGCATATAAGACGAGGGATGATGATGATGAGACGATGATGGGGCGTAGGCAGAACTGCTCATATCATAATAAGGATCGTCTATTTCCGAGGAACCTACCTGTTCCATTGGGGCGGTCATCGAATGTAGAGGCGGCGAAGGGCTTAATGTTTTTTTTTGGGTATAAACAAAAAAAAAGAATATAGAAAGAAGAAAAGCATTTAAAACAAAAATCATTAAACAAAAGGTAATTGATAAAGACATACTACAATCCCATTGGCATCCCTTTGGGACCATTTTTATGGGCGGCGAATTCATTACCCACCATGAAGCCGACAAGGAAGCCCTCCATGAATTTCTTCTTTTTCAAAAGCTTAAACACACCCTCAACCGGTGGCGAGAGGGTGGTCAATATTAGGAACCAAATGAAACAGATGAGTGAGAGGCGATCGATTAAAAAAATGATCGAGAAAGGCATTTTATGGTTTAAAAAAATTAAAAGAAAAAAAAATGATGAAAATTTAAAGAACGTTAGAATAAGAAGTTCACAAATTGAATGAATTCATCATTAAGACTGCCACATTCTCAATCGATAAGCCATATTTGAAAACCAATGTCTGATCGATAAATAAAGATTTCAGGTCGATGATGAGCAGTCTTTTATGAAGAAGATGATGATGATGAAAAAAGAAGAAGAAGAAGAAGAAGCAGGCCATCAGCTTTCGTTGATTGAACGCTTCATTTCACACGCCTAATTCATTTGGTAAAGAGAAAGACAATGTAGATCGGAGACACACAATGAAAATCGTTCTCTTAAGTCTTTCTTTGCTTAATTTAATTTTTTTTTCTATTAATAACATAAATTATGTTTTAATCACCCGACGACCAAATGATGAGACTTGTTCTATTGTCTTATTTTTGTTTAATATATATTCAAATTCTCTTAAACAAAATTAAGTATAATGCAAAATTGAATACAAACATTACTATGGCATAAAGGCGAAATCGGTCTTAAAAGCCTAACGCTATAGCTATCGAAAGCTATCAATCATCTATTTTTTATTTATTATTATTAATAAATATTTCATTAATAAATTATAAATTAAATATATTTGATCAAATTCATTAACTATCACCTTCGTATGGGAATCACTTTCTCTTCAATGGTGGAGGTTGGACATTAACAACAACCATTGTCGAACACCTTTTTTTTCACCTTCCCATCTCGTTCTTTTACTGTCATCAAATATATTTTTAGTCTTTTCCCCAATGTTGCAAATCGATATAAGCGTTGTTTTTGTTTTATTAGTTTCATAAGAATTATTGACAAAGAAAAAGTTGAAGTAGAAACTCTAATTTAAATATTCGTGACTAGATATATTTGCTGCTGTTGCTGTTGCTGTTGTTGCTGAAAAGATGGAAAGTAATCCTTTCTTTCATCATTATACAATTGTTGAATAATTGAAAACTACTTTGAATTGTTATGCATTGGATCTAATCATTTGATCAGCCCGTTTGGTGTTCCATTACCATCACCAGAGCTAATCTGACTATCATCGGAAAAATTCTCCGAACTAGAATCGTTGAGAACGTCAACTTTAAGGAATAGATCTGGATACAGAAACATATCCTCTAAAAGTGAATGGTTCGATTCATCCGAGACACGATCCGATTCAATCATTCTCAGCCATTTGTGATTGTAAGCATTAAATTTTTCAAATTTAATCTTTTCACCAAACTCTGACTTTCCTTCCTATAGAATAAAATAATGTTAATTATAAAGAAAAATTGTATAAAAATTGCATTTCATTATTACTGCAATCAGATCGAGCGTATGAGTGCAAAGTGATTTGATTTGATAATTTCGATCGTACATTAGATCGATTAGGTAATCGGACAGCTCTTGAAATGAAATTCAAAAACAAAAACAAAAAAAATGTTGGTAATTAGATATCAATCAACGGTTGATGGCATGCAATGATATGATACTTACTGGACTTTAGCCTAATTTCATTTCGAAAATCTTTACCAACTTTGACGAGAACATAGAGCATGTAAATAATATGTAATACAATCTCATCGCTTTCCTGGTGTACTAATGATCATATTAAGAAAGCAATCAATTAATATAAATATATATATAACGTAAACGTTGAAGTACAATGTTAAAAGAATTTCAAGCAAAAAAAAAAATAGGAGAACAATTATTACCATTAAGAAGATCCAATAAGGTGTCCACCACTTTCTTATCGATTAGAAAGCTGGTCACCTCAGATTGATGAGCGGTGGCTGCCATTAAAAGAAGTAAAATACGAAAAGTTGAGGTATTGACCTTTTTAACATTCTTTTCAGCATAGAATAGTTTAACGATAAAGTCATAGAGTGAATGCTGACGATAGATATCTAACCAATCGATTGGTAAAGGAAATAGATTGATCTGGATAGAGGCACATTCAATGAGAATGTCTGCCTGATTGGCTGACTCGATCATTAATTTGATCACATCCTGTTGATAAGTAGATAATGTTAATTTGAATGAGTTATCACTATAGCATGATATGTTTCGACATAAACGAAGTAATTGAACATTCCGTTCGGCTAATGCCATCTTAACGATGGCATGGAATTCACTATAATCAATAATCGATTGAGTCAGCTGATAGCTTCCCGATAGATTGATTAGTAGACTGTTGATGACCGCCCGATATTCAACACCTTCAACCATTTTGTCTAGCAATAGACCAACGAGAAGAGGATAACTTTGAAAGACGGTCATATATTTTGGTTCACAGCTAACCAGATAGAATAATGAGATGATAACTGATAGGTAATTTCCTTTGGTGAAGAAAGTGTACAGCTTGGAAATAATACCCGATCGTATAAATGTCACACGAATCTCACGATCTATCATAAGATTATAGATCAGCTTAAGAAGATTATAGACGAGTAATTCATTGTCGAGAAAGAGTAAAGGCGTGACCGCCTTTACAATATTGGCTTCCTTCATGGCAGTCTTATTCTCAATGAAAACTGACAACTTTTTAAGATAAACTACTATCACCAATAATAGATCTTGAGAGTTACGATCCAAAAGTTTGATCAAAACTGAAACAATACCTTTGTTGGCAATCTTCAGCTCTAGATGAAGATCTTCGGATATGTTCATTAAATTATAAAGCGCATATTTGAACAAAAGATTTTGCTTTTTAATTAAATTTTGATAAGAGACCAACAACTTCTCATAAGCAGTCTTTGCATTCAAATTCTCATGCTGTGACTCGGCTATAGTCTTCTTTTGGATCAACTCTTTAGACCAAGTCTCCTCGCGTAATATCTCGAAGTAGATCAGCTCAAGACAGCTGGATCCAACCTTATACGAACTGATCGTATATTGAAAATCGGCATAGTTGGAAAAGTATGAAAAGATCGAGACAATGTAAATGGACAGCTCAAGAGATTTTTTGCCTTCTTCCCGAAGAACTCTGGACAATGCACAAAGTAGTGTATCATTTCTTGAAAGCTCAGGTAGATTCTCAGGCTGTGAGGCCAGCTGTAGTATAGACAATGCTCCTTTAATTTTATCTTCGGGTTCCTCGTAAAGGAGTTCAATATAACGATCAAGCTGATCCAATGAGATAGTATCACCATTACCACCTTCAAATTCTTCAAGAGCGGTTGATAGAAATTTATTGATCGATAAAAGATTGTGAAATGAGATCGGAAATTCATAACTGGCTGAAGAGGATAAAGCCAATTTATCATTCAACTCAAGGAGAACATAGAGAAGATCATGTATTCGAATTGGTGGAATTATATCACACTTTTGAAGTATTCGATGAGCCAACTTCATAAGATCTACACTCTTGTTAGCCGGTTTGCTGATATGAATTCTGTTTAAAAACAAAGATAGAATTAATCGAATATATTTTATATCTTATAAAATTTCATTCATTACGATTGTCGAAAGCTTTGCTTCAATCCACCCTCCTCTTGTACTTCATAGTGCACCACAACAGCACTATTCTTTACATCCGCCTCCAATCGTTTAAAAATTGTTTGCTTTAAAACAACGAAAGTAAGAAAGAAAGAAAATGAAATAAAAATGAATATTTAAACAATTTCATTACAAATCAAAGTCAAACCCTATGGACAATACATTGAAGATAGGTAAAGCTTACCATTGTAATCTAATTAATTAAACGATAAGTTTCTTTATCGTTCTCTCTTTATCCTTTACATGATAAGTATAAGTAAATATCACAGTATTCAATCTGTATCATTTGATATTACCATCTATTACCACCATCGGATGGTCACCAATGGCAACCATAGAATAAGAGTGTCTAGAGGTGTCAGATTTGTGGGACAACCACAAATCACAACATTTGTAGAGGGGGAGACTCTTTCAAGCTAATGTTTACGCCCTCTAGCGGCCATCTTCAACAACATTCTGCACAATTATTTTGTTAATAACAAATGTGCTCCTTCTCTTTCTCGCTCATTTCGCGCCATTCATTTTTGCTGTCAACGTGAATATAATCAACAAAATCAGGAAACAAAAAAGATGGAGAATGAATTCATGGACATTGAAGATTTTGATGTAGAAGATGTGGTTATGGAATCCCAGCCTATTAAAAAAATTGGCGGTGGTGGGAAAGGTGAAAGAATGAAGACTTGGGTGGAAAAGTATCGACCAACGAAATTGGATGATGTTGTCTATCAACATGAGGTGGTTAATGCCCTTAAGAATATTCTCGCCGATAATTCATCTAATCTACCGAATCTATTACTTTATGGTCCACCTGGTACGGGTAAAACATCAACAATCATTGCATTATCTAAGGAGATGTTTGGTGATAGCTATAATCAACGGGTGCTCGAATTAAATGCCTCCGATGATCGTGGTATTCAAGTTATTCGGTTTGTGCTATTTCTCTCTATTTTCATCATTAGACATTATTAATTTTAATTTTTTATTAATTGACCTTTTTTGCAAAACAGAGAAAAGGTTAAAAATTTTGCTATGCAAACATTGTCCGATTCAAGCAAGTCTCATCTACCGTCGATAAAGATTGTAGTGCTTGATGAATGCGATTCGATGACACGCGATGCTCAATCAGCGTTACGTCGTATTATGGAGAAATTTAGTAAAACAACACGTTTCTGTTTGATTTGTAACTACGTATCTCGTATTATCGATCCGATTGTGTCACGTTGTAGTGTTTTTCGTTTCAAACCATTGCAAGAAAGTCTTGTTAAGGGAACATTGATAAATATTTGCCAAGCTGAAAGTTTTAAAATTTCCGAAGCCGGCCTCCAGGCACTTGTTGATGTTTGTGAAGGTGATCTTCGTCGTTCAATAACATTACTTCAGGCGTCTACATTGATCACCGAATCAGATGAGGAGATATCAGACGATACAATCTATGAGATATCAGGTTATGTGCCACATAAAATTATTGAAACTTTCTTCAATCTTTGTCGTATGAAATTATATCGTGACATGGTACAGAAAGTTAATGATATCGTCAAGAATGGATACTCGGGATCTCAATTCCTTGCTCAGCTTCAGGATTTTATTGCCAGCGCCGATGAGGCAATGATTGATGATAAACAAAAGTCGGCTATCTGTGAACTGATCGGACTGGTTGATAAAAGACTGCTCGACGGTGCTGATGAATTCATTCAGATGACTCATGTTGGCTCTACCATCATCAAGGCTTTTACCTAGACAACAGCATTCCCATTGATCCACCCATAACTCTGATGATGATGATGATGATGATAATAATAATAATAATAATAATAATAATAACCAGAATTTGTTTTAAAATTATTATTTAAAAATTTTTAAACAATCAAACAAGAGCTTACATGTTTAGTTGTCATCTCCAGACTGTTTAGTGTCATCAATCGATTAGATGTTTCTTTTAGTATCATAACAGCCTGTTGAGGTTTCATCTCATCCAATCCGGCTGTGGTAAGATCAATGGACACATAAACCTCATCTTCTTCACCTAAACAATAGATTGAGTTAAGACTAATTTCGCCCATTTCAAATGTTTTCGATGAGTAAAGATTAAGTATGCTTTGAATGTTGAGTATAACCGAATTGTTTGTGTCGAGAACTTTTAAATCTTTAAGATTACTTACAACAATCTTTGGTTCAATCGTTTTAATGATGGGATAGTCGGGACCATAAGCTTGCACTACGTCCATAAGGGAAACACGACAATTTCCAATGATGAATGGCTTTGAAATTGTATCGATTTCAATATTACCATTCTTTGCTTCAGTTGTGTCTGATCTTTGGGTGGTCATTTGTCTTGTACCATAGAAGTAGACATTCTTCGATGACATAGACAAAGTGAAGGCCCCACCGACCGCAATCTTCTGTATGCTACAATGGCGAAGGCCTTCGACCAATGCTGGTTGACTTTTATTCGACCGAGTGATTTTAACACCCAACTGTGCATTATCATTACAACCGATTGTGAGTACTTTTGATTTATCAAACAGGAAGACGGTGTGCTTTCTACCAAGGATCACTTCTTTTAGCCTTCCCTTTTGTTTTAAATGTATCCGTGTAGGCCGGCTACTGTACTCGACAATAGTGGTAGACAAGAATGAACGCTTATTCAAATTAAGCTTATTGTTTGAATTGTTTCCACAGAGCCAAACGAATTCATTACTATCAACGATTGCGGTAGCATTCTCACCACAGAAGACGCGAACGAATCGAACCGAAGAGAATCGTATTTCACCCGGCTCAGGGCAGACATAATCGAGGGGATATTGAACTAAATTGAGACCGAGTTTGCCCCATGTGTTACGCCCCCAAGCATAAGCGGTACCTTCTGAGGTGATTATCACCACATGATCGTGGCTAGCATCAATGTCGACTATATTTAACTTAAGAAAGGCGGGCATCAATTTAGGTCGCCAATAGTCGTTTGTTTGCACTGTGCACGAGCTCGATTGTCGGCCACAAGATAGTAAAAGTCCATTGCCTGTCAGAAAAAGACTGAATCCTTCACCAGCCGCAACTTTAATTATAGAAAATTTGATCAACGATTCGATTATTTTTGGTTTATCGACATTGGTTATGGTCGAACCATGTCCCAATTCTCCACCCCAGCCTTCACCCCAAGAGTAAACACGATTCTCATTGGAGAGGGCCAAAAAGTGCCCTGATCCTTTGACCATCTGTTTTAAGTGAACTCTCTCAGGAAATTCAATCTCGATCAGATTCATGTTGGCTGTCATAAGATCGAAACGAAAGAGAAAGCTTTGTTTACTTTGAGGTGAATGGGCCGCTTTCCTCTTGACACGAATGTACTCCCTAAGCGTTTCAGTAATGCTCAGATCATTGTGTAACGTCGTACAGTGGCATAGTTCCAGCTCCTGTTCGATCGAGATGTTGTGTAATTGTTCTGCTACCCGTTCAGATACTTGCTGAATGCTTGGACGCTTCATTGAATTATGATTGAGCATTGAGTGAACCAACTTCTGAAAAGATTTTGAGTAATGAGAATCCAACGGTAGGTAGGTTCCTTTGATTATCTTCTGCCTTAGTGAGGGTAAGTTACTCTCCTCAAAAGTTCGATGTAGGGTGGCCATCTCGTAAAGGACACAACCTAATGACCAAATATCACATGGTTTATTGTAAGGTTTTCCTTGACACTTTCAAGGAATTAAAATTTAGCCAAAAGCCAAGTTTAAAAGAAAAAAAAAACAAACTTACGATTTCAGGGCAGAGATAGAAGGGCGTGCCCACAAATGATTGAGCATCTAGTTTAGGCTCTAACATCTTAGAGATACCAAAATCGCCTAGCTTGATGAAACCTTGCTTAGTCATAAAAATATTATTCGACTTGATATCTCTATGGATAACATTCATTGAATGAAGATAAGCAACAGCCAAAACTATTTGCTTAAAAAGCACTAAAATTTCAACTTCTTCAACCGGCTTCTTTAGCGAATTCAAGAAATCAGCTAAAGTACCAGCATCAGCATATTCCATTTCAATATAAATCTTTCGATGCCATGTAAAGCTACCATGATAGGTAATTACATTTGGATGAGATAAAATCGACAAAATCTTTAGTTCATTGATCGCCAGATCAATCTGTGTTGATGTTAGCGTTTTGAGCTTCTTCAATGCTACCAGCTCGTTCTTCTCTTTACCTGGTAGGCGTTTCTTATACAATGATACAGTACTGAACGACCCATCCCCCAGCTGGCGTATCTTTTCATAAACAATGCCAGTTGAATTAGGTACAATTTTCTCATCACCCAATAGTTGGGCGGCGGACCGATTCATTTGTATTATAATTAAATATTAATTTATTCTATCAAACAAAACAAAATTAAATAATCCACATACAGACTTATTGAAGTGTTCCCGATTTATTTTTTTTTGAAGTGGCGTTTATAATTTGTATTAATGTCACCCTTCCTTTTCAATCTCTAGTCTATGTTGATCGATAGTTATAATCAATGATGTTATCGTATAGTTGTCATGGATGAGCAATGTTTAAAATCAATCATTTTTATATTAACTTTAAATTATAAAATTTTTGTTTGCTGATTAGAACCGAAAGTGTGTGCATTAAATTATTCGAACAAAGCCATTTCTATTTCTACAACAAAAAGATGGCCACTATTTTCACCCCATCTTAAGCCGGTGTTTTGATTTGCTTGTTGTTGTTGTTGTTGTTATTATTATTATTATTATTATTATTATTGTTATTGTGGACGTGTCTTTTCATAACTAAGACCATTTTTTGGACGTTTGAAAATGGAATCGACGAATATAGATTATCTTTTAAAAAATTATAAAGTTTCGGATGTTATACAAATACAAAAGAAGCTTAAGAATGATGTTGAAAAGAAGAAGGCTGATCTTAAGAATTTAATTGGGTTTGTTAGATATTTTTGCTCATCTTTATACTTTTTATACTATTATTAATGTATGTTTACATTTTTAGTGAACGATACAATGAATTGTTGGAGGCTACAGATTCGGTGGTTCATATGAACCAGACGGTTGATAATTTGATTGAGTCATTGCGAAATCTTAATTTATTGTTGACAAGAAATGAGAATGGTAAGGTGGCCAATGTTGAAAAAAGTGTCACCCGAAAAAATTATGCTCAATATTGTGATCTACTTTTGGTTAAACGATTGCTAGATCTTCCTTTGAAGATTTGGGACACCCTTGAACGAGCAGATATTTGCTTGGCCACCTTTCATTATTTCTATGGGCTAAACCTTTATAGAACACTTCGTAATGATCAATCTCATCTTCTCACTGCCAACAATAATCTTCTTCGTTTCAATGAAGTAAAATTGAAAAGTTTAAATGTTTATATTATTGAAAATTGTTGGTCAATATTGGCCAAGCAGCTTGAAAAGCATGAGATTGATTATACTTATTTCTCTCAAGCTTTCTCCTGCCTTCTTCTACTTACACCGTGCAATATCAGCCAACTGATAAATCAATTCTATTGTCGCCAAGCGGCCAACATTATAGAATTTTTCGGTGAGACGAGCAAATTATCATCTTTGTTCGAACAACTTTTGAATGTGATCATAAATTCTATTCGATGTTCAAAGATATTTGAGATTCCCGAAAGCGATAAACAAAAAGCAATGATTGAGTTACAGTTCGAGTCTATCATCGAAACGACTTACTGTCAATATTCGGAAGCTGAATCAAATTATAGAATCGACAGCGATGTTGATCGATCTAAACTACTTGCCAGGAATGAAGAGATAACTGTTGATTATCTTCAACAATGGCTTATTAGTATCAAGTCAGCCATTAGTCCGATCTTTATTGAAAAGTTAAACCCTACTAGCTCGATTCGAGACGTCTTCGATGAGATCAATGCTATTGATTTAAAGATAAGCGAAGATTCACGTTTTGCTGAATGGCGTATTGGTTGCAACATCGACGTCTATCAGACGATATGGAAGGAGGCGATTCTTAACTTTTTTGAGGCTCATGTACTCCAAATCAACAATCAATCTATTGCTTCAATTGAACAAACACTGCAGACAACGTTGAAGAGTAATGAACAGTTCCTTCTCGAATGTGATATGAACATTGTCGATTCACACTGGTCGCCTTCGGAAGCAAACGTTTCCAATTCTAAATTCCTTAAGCTGGTGGACAAGTCATGCCAAGTGATTAACGACCATTTTGCTCGAGTTCATGATGAGGTGAATATTTTGAGGACAAATTTTCAAACTGCTTTGGTGGCCATTTGCTCGAACATTAATCAAATGTTTACCACCTCATTTCGATCAATTATTGACACTTTTGAGCATGAAAAATTTCGCTTATTTGCTGCCATTTTTTTCAAAACCATTTCTACAAAATGTGGAAACGTTCGGGCTATCTTTGAACTTCAAGTCCACAAGGATGTCATTTCATGGGAGAATGTTCAAAATAATTTAAGATCAATAAGTAATCATTATTTTTGTCGATGGTTTGAGTCAGTTATCGAAGAACATTTGGCTAAGCTGGAATTGGCACAGTTTACCGAATTGAATCTTTTCCTTGAGAATCTAACCACATGGGAGAGCGTACCATTGACTTTGACTGAAGGTGGAGACGCTGAAAATGGAAAGGAGGTGAAAGCACCTAAGGAGATTATCTCAACCATCGATGTGCCAACGCAGATCTCGTTATCGATCTACCATCTACTCGATTCGATCTGTCGTGATATTAATCAATATTGTGCCTACAGCCTTCCTCGGGCCGTTCTAATAAACATTCTTTCAATGTTGGGCACTAAATTGTTCGACTTTTACGCCAAATCAATAGAAATTTTTCAAGCAAACGCCTTACCGAAAGCGGCCAAGCAAACAATAGCTATTCAACTTTACTTTGATCTATTCTTCCTTAAACTTTTCTACGCCTTACCTAAAGATGAAAGGCTAAGAACAAACTATGTGACTCGAATCAATGAATTGGCCACCCGTCTAGAAGCATCGATCGATCCATTTGATTTGCATATAATTTATCCAATTGTTCAAACAAACGCCGAACGATTGTTTCAATCATCAGCCATCATCTTTGGCTTCCTAATTGTTAATCGATTCGAATTTTCATTGTTTGGTAAAACATTAGCCAAGTTATCATCTAATACCGGTGTCAATTCAAGTGGTACTACTACTGCTACTCGTCACAATATTATGCTTCTTCATTCCAGTTGAATTAAGCAAATTTGATAAAATAAAATACATTATTTATATATACACATATTTTGTTTTGATAAAATTCTTAAATATCTTTCTCTCCTCCAAATCATTTCAAGATTAAAAATGTTAGAATGGCATCATTTAAGAAAGATGTCCAAATAGTCAAACGAAACAATTGCTATCTGGTGGTGGCTGAAGAATTTTCTCTTTCTTTATCAAAATTATTTTGTTTAATGTTTAATCTTAACAACATTTATTTTAATACATTTATTTCATTTCCAGAAAATGATCAATGTACGGTGAAATGATGGATAATTATCTAAATGAATTCGATTGGTCGTAATTTAAAAATATCAAATGATTGGAAAAAAAAATGCAAAATAAAAATCTACCTAAATACCATAACAATAATAAAAAGGCAGTTTACCGTTTGTAAGATACTATTATGGTGGGGAAAAAGAAATCCATTACTCTTACGTAAACTTCATGAACATTATCTAACATGTTTCGGATTGTCCCATTTGGGTCGAATATGCACCGTTTTTTTCTATAATTTGTTTCCATCTTAAAGGTAGCTTCATAATACCTTTTTCATAGAAGTCTTGGTCTCTGTTGGCAAAAAATTCTAGTAATCGATTTTCACAATCTTCTCTTGATGCCAATTTTTTATTACTAAGAAAGTTTTGCAATGCAGGAAAAACATGGTAATCACTTGGTGCCAGGTCTGGACTATATAGTGGATGAATCAAAACTTCCCAACCAAGCTCACTGAATTTCTGGCGAGTCACTATAGACGTGTGTGGCCTGGCGTTGTTCTGATGGAACACAACACCTCTCCTGTTGGCTAATTCTGGTCGTTTCTGATCAATCGCTAGCTTCAAACGGTCCAGTTGCTGACAGTAGAGTTCCGAATTTAGTGTTTGGCCATATGGAAGCAATTCATAATAAATGACTCCTTTCCAGTCCCACCAAATGCATAGCAGAACCTTCCTGGCCGTTAGTTCTGGTTTGGCCACCGTTTGAGCTGCTTCACCTCGCTTTGACCACGATCGTTTTCGTACAATGTTATCGTATGTGATCCATTTCTCATCCCCAATCACCATTCGTTTAAGAAATGGATCGATTTCATTTTGTTTGATCAAAGCTTCGCAGATGGAAATTCGATCCATCATATTTCTTTGTGTCAATTGGTGTGGCACCCAAACATCGAGCTTCTTTGTAAATCCAGCTTTGTGCAAATGGTTTAAAACTGTTTTATGGTCGATCTTTAGCTCCTGGGCGATGCTACGACTGCTAACGTGCCGGTCAACTTTGATTATTTCTGTGATTTTATCGACATTTTCGACGACGGGCCTACCTGTTCGAAGTGCATCTTTAACATCAAAAATACCTGAACGAAATCGACGAAACCAAAATTGCACATAATTTGCTGTTACAGTATCGGCACCATAAACACTATTCACAATTTCCGCTGCCTGGCTTGCATTTTCGCCTTTATCAAAGAAAAACTGTAAAATGTACCGAATTTTTTCTTTGTTAATTTCCATTTTGGTAACACCCTGTAACTCACAATGGAATGAACAAAACCCAAAATAGCCAAAAGAATTCTTTGTTTCAGTACGAAATGTCACCTTTTCATCGAGCATAAATCTGGGAATTGTTTGATCGATACTTTACAAGATATCAATCACTACAGCCATCTACCGAAAAAATAATGGATTTCTTTTTCCCCAAACAAATATTTGTAAGATAAAGATTCTAAATTATTATTTTATAATTACTAGCCTTAGAAGCATTTTGTTGAAATTTTCTCTATGCTTCCATCGGTTTTATCGTTTAAAATGGATATTGAACCATTGTATAATAACAGTATAATAAGGTGGTCCATAATGAGATTAGACGCAATAAATAATAATTTTGTTCCATTATTTTTCTCTTCTTCCTTCGGGTTTTATCAATAATCATGTTTTTTTTAATGAAAATGAAACAAGATTCAATAATAATTCTGATCTTTTAAAAAAAACTAAGATTTTTGTTGATTACTGTTGAGAACTGTATAGAATTTTGTTTACATGTGTGTATGTGTGTGTGTGTGTGTGTGTGTGTGTGTGTGTGTGTGTGTGTGTGTGTGTATGAATAGAATTAATAACGAAAGCCAGATTGATTGGTTGTTGAAGCGTTCTGATTTGGATTGAACGCTTGGTTCATTGCTTGGCGTGCTGCCGTTTGAGCAGCGTTCGAAGCCATTTGTTGAACACGTTCATTGCTCATCACCTTAGTGGTAAATTCGGCTTGAGCCTTTTCCAAGCTGGCATCCGATTGATGATAGATACCGTGCACCTAGTGTAAAACAATTTAACAAAAGATTAGATAGGATAAATAGTTTTAAAAGAATTTAACATTCATTCGAACAAACCTTTATGAGAATGTAGATTGAAGCCAAGACGAAGGTGGAAAGAACGACGGTGCAAAATAAACACAGAATACGGAAAAATATTGAGGTGCCCGACAAGAATTTTAGTGCTGTGATCAGACCGCTAAAAAGGAAGAAATATAAATAAATAAAAAATAAGTTGCCTTCCTCAGAAAACACAAGAAAAAAACATTGAATAAAGATAAAAACTTACATTGCTCCAACACCGGGTACTCCCAGTGCCCATACAGATGAAAGTACAATTTGACAAAAGAAAACAAAGAAGAAGATCATAAAGTTGAAAGAGCTATCGTCACGGAACGCTTTGTAGAGGGGTCGAAACCAGCAAACATAAGAAATTGGGGTGAAAATAAACACCGTCACTAGAGAAAAGGTGAACATTCCTGTCCCAGCTTCGAGGCCTTCGATCATTGCACCAAGACAACCGATAAAGTTGACCAATAACACAACAATGTAGACTGAAACAACAACATTAATCAAAAACTAACCAAAACAATTTTCCAAACAAAAAAGCGTACAAAGCCAGAGTTTATAAACTTGCCGAACAACCGACTGGAAGTTCACTTCAATCTCGACATTAATGTCTTGATAGAAGCAAGGCGTACAGGGCAAGAAACTGGGCAATGGTGGAAAGTTATGTTCTCTGTTGACCATCCTCTGGGTACGTTGTAATTCAGCTTCCCGAGCAGCCAACTCGGCAGCTTTACGATCCAACTCCTCTTGACGTTGGCGTAATTGTTCAGCTGTCAATGTGCCAACATTGTTGACAGACTTCGGTTGGGTGTACTGAGGTACTGATGGCTGTATGTCATTCCGTTGAACGATCGTTGATGGTGCTAAGACGGCCGGTGACACATTTGTGACTGTAGTTGACGGTGGTGGTGGTGGTGGAAATGATGTTGGCGAAAATGGATCCACCTACAATTGATTTGAAGGAAAAGAATCAATATTAACAACAACAAAAAAAGACATTAACACAGCCATATGTCTCAAGCAGCATACATTAGTTGTCGGCTGATTTGCGAATGGATTATAATCCTCCAATGCTGAATTAGCATTCTGATTTGTTGCTGCTGTTATAGTAGGATCCTAATGCCAATTGTAAAAACAACATTAAGACTTGATCATCTATCAAATGAAAAAAGGTCATCCTTCAACTAAACTTACCGCAAATGGATCATTGGCAAAATTATAAGTCGACATGATGTTTACATAAGGCGACTTTTACAAGTTGAACAAAAAAAACAGAAGTAAAAAGAAAAAGAATCTTCAATTTGTTTGTAAAGTTTGTTGATTCTTTTCTTTTTAGATATAGGTTTCTATAAAAGACGAATGAGAAACAATTAAAATACAAACAATACCAAAATTAATCATTAACGATGAGCAATCTTTGCTACGATTTTAGTTGATAGTGTGTTGTTAGGAGCAATCATTTGATAATTTCTTGCCGACTTTAGGATGACAGCTTTGCTGTAGTAATCAAAGGAGAGATATGATAAGAACCATCGAGAATGTAGGGAAAGGGGGAGAGAGAGAGAGAGAGGGAGAGAGAGAGAGAGAGAGAGAGAGAGAGAGGGAGAGAGAGAGAGGGAGAGAGAGAGAGAGAGAGAGGTACTGTTACTCACAAAAACAAACTTGACAACGCATTAAAAAGAAACACAAAACTTATGCAGTGAGATAGGTAGGATGAGAGAGGGAGAGAGAGAGAGAGGGAGAGAGAGAGAGAGAGAGAAGAGACAGACAGACAGCCTGCAATGAGCTATATCGACTGTCTCCCAATTTCAGTGTTTGTGTGTCCGGTTGGTTACCTCTGTTTCCCCCCCTTGCCCTCCTCCCTTGCCCTCTCTCTCTCTCCTCTCTCTCTGTCTTCTTTTCTAAATTTAGGCGTCCTCTTCACAGACAAAGTGTTTATACAAAAAATGTTTAGCATGCTTATGTAACATAAATAAATGAAAGATATAAATATAAAAATAAACACAAGACAAATCAAAAGGATGAAACAATCTCAATCATTTTAGAATTTGAAGAAACATTCTGTTTATATTAGATTGCCTGTGCTAAGGCATAAGAAAGAATAAAGATGCGATCACTACCAGCTGATTGGCCGAGAAAATTGTTTACACCTCCTTAGTGAACATGCTGATGGTAGTAAAGAATCAAACTATGAAAATATATTCTCCCTAAACCGGATGAAGTTGAAAGGAAATGAATCCTAATCTGATCTAATCTTCTTTCTATGATCGATACGTTTTCAATGAATATCCAGTCTAATAATAACAATAAAAGAAAAAGGAAATAGGATGTAAGGAACAACAACAACAAAAAACGAAATATATATCATTTCAATTTGTCTTTCAATTTGTCTTTGCTTCAAATCGTCTTACCAATGATGATGTCGTTTAAATCAACCAAATTGTTGCACATTGTAACCGGTATAATCATTGGTTTCATTCTCACTTCCCAATTTCGAACGATCAATTATGAAAGCTTTAAGAAGGATATTCTTTTTCAATTATGCTCAAATCATAGGAAGCCAAATGTTGAATCATTGTCGGAGGCTATCGATGATGATGTTACTAATGCCTTTTGGTCGTTAAAGAATCTTTCAGCTAGTTTGGCTAATGATCAAAGAACTCGTTTATTGTTGGTTGGTGTGATGACTGCAAGCCAATTTATTGACACTCGCGCAGCGACTATCTATCAAACATGGGCAAGGGAACTTGATGGCGATATTATTTTCTTCACCAGCTCTAATACCAAGTAACTCTCAACATAAACTTTGAGTTAAAGTTGATCTTATTCTCATTTTTTTCTTCACTTTAGAATCGATCGGAATCAATCACTTCCACTTGTTGCTTTACCAGGTGTGGATGACTCATACCCACCGCAGAAGAAATCTTTTCTTATGTTAAAATTTCTTCATGATTATTTCGGTGATCGTTACAAATTTTTTATGCGTGCCGATGATGATGTCTTTGTCAATGTTGGTCGTCTACGTGCATTACTTACCCAGTTGAATAGTTCCGAACCGCTTTACTTTGGACAAACCGGTGTTGGTAACACTGAAGAGTTTGGTCAATTAAGTCTACATTTTAATGAAAACTTTTGTATGGGCGGGCCGGGTGCCATTGTTTCACATCGGACGTTGACTTCTTTGGCACCGAACATAAGATATTGTTTGAAGAATCTTCATTCAACACATGAAGATGTTGAAGTTGGGCGTTGCATTAGAAAGTTTGCTGGTGTGTCATGCACTTGGAGCTATGATATGCAAAGTATATTCTATCATAATGCTACGCTACAGGAAACGATTAAACGAGGTGTCTTCCCTTCGAGTGAATTATTCAATGCCATCACAATACATCCAATCAAGGATCAAATAGCCATGGTTCGACTTTATCTCTACAGTAAACAAATTGAATATCAACAACTTCGTCATAAATTGACTCAACTTTATCGTATTATCAATGCAAATCTTCAAGCAGATCCGCTATTAGCCAATCAAAGTTTGTTGTTAGATAAAGCTCAACATTTAGGCTTTGGTTTGTCATTTGAATGGTTGAATTCGTTAGCCTCACAAGAAGAAACATGGAAATTGTTCACATCAAAACTTTACTCAGAATCTACGCTTAATCCACGTAGTAATCTTAATCCTCATTTGATTCAGGCGTTCAATGATAATCTTCAACGAATCACCGCTGCAATCAATAAACATTCGATTAGAAAAGGTCGCCTGTTAACATTCAAAGGTCTTCATTATGCTTATGTCAAATTTGAACCACAAATCGGTGTTCGTTACATTTTAGATATGATGATGATCTACCGGAAGTTCTCTGGAAAAAGAGTCACATTTCCAGTGAGACGACATGCCTATGCTGTACAAACTTTTTCGGAAACTCAAATTCGAGAGCTACCGCTTGAAGATTTGATTACTCGAGTTGTGAACATTGTAGTACCATTGGTAGGACGACTTACCACTTTTCAACGTTTCATTGAGAATCTAATCAACGTTCATTGGCATGATAAGTTGATAACTTTCACTGTTATTCTTTTCCCTGAAAGTGATCAGCTGGCAGCTATAACTAGAATAAAATCGATCGTTGCCGATCTTCGTTTACATAATTCAATCGACACTAATGTTCTAGAGTTGAAAGGAAAATTTTCACGGGCTCGAGCATTACAAGCGAGTGTTGATACTTTCACCAATGATTCGTTGCTATTCTTTCTTGATGTGGATATGTTTTTTACGCCACAGGTGCTTTATCGTGTTCGCGTCAACACCCGACAGGGTGAGGCGGTTTATTTTCCTATCGTCTTTAGTCAATATCAAAATCATGACAATCAATCGTATACTACATCGAACCAAAGGATCAATGAACGAAATGGATATTGGCGACTTTTTGGATTTGGCATCATGTCTATCTACAAGGCCGATCTGTTAGAAGTTGGCGGATTCAACACCACCATCATAGGCTGGGGAATGGAGGATGTTAATCTTTATGATCGTCTTGTGGTAAGCAACTTGGAGGTGGTGAGAGTGGTCGAACCAGATCTTGTGCATATTTATCACACCATTCATTGTGATGTTGGGCTTCCACTTGTACAATACGAAATGTGTCTGGGCACTAAACTATCAAGCATGAAATCGATCGAGGTACTAGCCGACCATATCAACTCTCTAGGATTATTACCTCAACCTAATGCAACATTTAAAATTGATCATAAATAATTGAAAAACAATAGAATATCAATGTTTTTTTTCTTCTTCTTTTTTGGAACTATTTTATTAATAAAAAATTTATTATTTTATACAAAAAAGATCTTGCAATCTAACCAATAGATTGTAGGCTTAGGAGGTGCTAGTTCAAGATCACTTTTTCATGTTAGTTTATTCATCATAGGTGCCCAGAATAAGTTGATTGATAAATGATGATGAATAATTTCATTCTTTAATGTTTGAATTATCATCGATTGTTTACTAGGTGATAATTCAACAACTTTTAATATTGAGCCTAGATCAATTAATAATGGTTCAGATCAATTAGAAAATGAAAACATTCACAGGTTGATTCTAGTTGACGAGATGGATTCAAATCGTTAAGATTATACGAGCATGACCAAATTTGTATCAACGATTTCTAGGTAGAGGAACATGGATTATCCTCTTTCGAGTATCTTACTTTGTATTCGCTCAATATTGTTCAAATTTTTAAATTTAAAACAGATATTTTTGAGGAATTTTAACTTGAACATAAACATGACCAACACCATGAACGAAATGTTTAAAGAATTTTTTATTTAAAAAATAATTCGAATTTAGTTATCACAAAATTAAATTAAATTTTCAATTGAAAAGTCAATAAGAATGAACAGTAAATAGTGAATGTTCAACATTCACTGGCATTTTGTTGCTGTTGTTCGACGATAAATAAGCTTAAGAAAGATAGTGAATAATGTTTTCTAATTTATTCAATTCAGGCAAGAAAGGATTTCAACTCTTTCAGGATTCCTTTCTTGTTGCTGAGATCGAAGATGCTAACGCTTTGAAAAATTGTCAACTTCTTCAAACTTATGAGAATATAGTCTCCCTTTATTCAAGTCTTTCTCGAGAGCAGAATAAACAATATTATGAGATCGTCTATGCTAATCGAAAGCGAAAATTTATGATCTACCATCATGAAGATAAGGAGACAGCCACCCAGATGTTCGATAAATTGAAGTCGATCATTTTCATCTTAAATCGATCATTGCAAGCTATTCGTTCGCTTGAGGAGACGTTAGTATTGATGATGAAAAATCTTAAAGAACATCCCAACTGGACGGCAACACATCTGGCCGCTGTGCTTGGCATTGAGTCACATTTTACACATTTCACCAGTCAAGTGGAGAAAGAATTGAATGTTCAAGTTAGTCCCGATTTACTAACACCACTTCATCTGGCCATAATCAACGGTCACTTTTCAATAGTTCAATATATAATTCGAAATCTTGAGCCAAATCTTGATCTAGTAGACGCTGAACGACATTCTATTTTACATTTTGCAGCCATTTCTTCAGTTGAAATTTTAAATCTTATCCTTCATCTACCAGGCATGTTCGATAGAATACTTTGGAAGGATGACAAAGGTTCTACGGCTCTTCATTTGGCTTGTTTTGCAGAGAATTTCATCAACGTCTGTGAATTCCTCAAGTTTGGTCTTTCGGCTGAAATGTTAACATTACCTAAGCCTAAGCTGACATTCATTGATGGACAACCGAATGATCGACCAAGGCCGAAACCTAATTCAAAGATAATCAAATTTGAGGAGGATGATTTTGCTGATCTTGATTTCACCCCATCGATTGAAGGAGCACCGTCAGACATTGTATCAGCTGGTGGTATATTACATTGGGTTAAACATTGTCGCTTAATGGATAAATTGATGCAATATGATTTCGATATTAATTCAAAGAATATGAACGGTGATACACCGTTGCACATAATGGTAAAACGAGATCGCCTTCTTTGTGTGCTCATACTCCTCTGCAATGGGGCCAAACTGGATTTAAAGAATATGTTTGGTAAGTAAGTTTTTTTACCTTTCATTTATATGATAAAGTTAGGCTAATGATTAAAATGTCATTTAGGTAACACTCCACTCTACAATGCTGCTCAAATGGACAATAAGGTAATAGCCCAAACGTTGATTGTATTCGATGCTGACATCAATGTACAGAATAACAAAAAGATATCGATTCGACATGAGGCCGCCTCTAAGGGTGCCGAAGATGGAATATTACTCTATCTGTTAAGCTCCATTGGGGCCAAGCGATGTCTTCCCGACATGACAGGCTGTAAAGATGGCTGTAAGCATGATGGAAAATTTGAGGGACGTTTTCTAACCAAATTATTCGAACTCGATTCCGATCGAGATAAATTTTTTCGATCACCTAAGATTGAGAAAATTATCAAAGAAACAATGGAGGCGACAGAATCACCATCAGCTAAACAACGTCGTGTAAATCTTCTGACACTGGATGGTGGTGGTGTCAAAGGATTATTATCAATACAAGTGCTCATGGAGATTGAAAAGTATCTTAAATATTCAATCTCCCATTACTTTCGTTGGATTTCGGGCACTAGTACTGGCTCGATCATAGCCACATGTTTAGCGAATGGTAAAAGTCTTAAGCACATTCGAAATCTGTACTTTAATCTCAAGAGTAAACTCTTTGTTGGACAAAGGCCTTACTCCTCGGAGTTATTGGAAAAATTTTTAAAAGAAGAATTTGGTGCAGATTTAACTATGGCCGACCTGAAGAATAACTTTCAGAAGCATATAATCATACCAGCCGTTTTGGTCGATCGAAGTCCAATGCAGCTGCATATTTTTCGAAGTTTTTCTTCATGTAAGCAAGTAATAGGAAAACAATCAGCAGTTAACTTAAACGATGTAAAATCTGATACGACAGTATCGAATAGCAATTGTAGCAACAGTGGACAAGCAGGCTCCATCAAGCAATCGACTAATGAATATGTGTGGAAAGCTTGCAGAGCTTCTGGTGCTGCACCAACTTATTTTCGTGCCTTTGGACCGTACATTGACGGTGGTATGATTGCCAACAATCCAACATTAGACGCCTTGGTAGAAATAGAAAATTATAATTTTTCATTGCATGAAATGAAACGAGAAAATGAGCAAGAGCATCTAAACCTTGTTCTTTCAGTTGGCTGTGGGCGTTTTGCACCAAAAAAGACGGAGATTGTGGATCTTCCATCGATGTATACTTTCAATCCAATGGAGATTAAACAAAACTTTAATCATATGTGGAATTTTTTCAATCTTATGCTATCCGAGGTGTGCAACACCAACGAACATGTTGTTAATCGTGCCGAGGCAGCCTGTAGCCAGGCAAATATTCCATACTTTCGCATTAACGCTCTTCTTTCGCATGACATTGAACTTGATGAGAAGTTTGAGTTTAAGATTATCAATGCCATGTGGGAGACGAAACGATATATGTTTTTAATGAATGACCAGGTGTTGATGCTTGCCAATTATCTTGAGAAAACGACCGACTTATGTTTGGCTTCATCCCTAAAGTCGAAAGCTAGTGAGCACTGTAACTCATTAAATGAAACAAATCATTTGAAAGCTGGCCCATCAGCAACAAAGATATCGCTGGAAAGGAAGGCTTCTGCTAGAAATTCCAAGAGGTTCAATCAAAAAAATGATCACAAAAGCAATAGTTTTAAACGTAAACGTGTCATCGCCGACTCTGAACACAGTCCAGACAAAAATAAAGAAAACTCCGCTGAACGTGAATCCAGTGAACATTCCAGTAGTGAAGCATAAAATAGATCTAACCACATCAATCTTTGCTAGGGCTTACAGTGTATCTTAACTTCTCAACGAAATTAATAACTAAATTAAAAATTTTATTGAAACCTTTTTTTAGTCGGCATTATGATTATAATTCCTAACGATATTAAAAATTCTATTGTTTTGCAAGTCTTTCTCTAATCGATTAATCACTGCTCTCTTTCTCTCTACAAGTGATGCCACAAAACTTTGCTTTACTTTCAAAGCTAAGTTCAAATTAATGTTAAAAATTTTTCATTTGTTTTTTCGCATCACAAGCTTTTGAATTGCTCACTAATATTGTGCTATTCTATTTGTACTTCTATAGTCAAGGGTAGCGCTTACGATCATATTCGAAGATATTGTTTAAGCATTAGGTGAAAATGAAGAAATCATTCAAACATACATATGAAGAGACACACAAGCAAATAATTCTAATTAAATTGAAATTTGACAACAAAAATCAAAATGAATCGATATGCTAATTATTATTAAAAACTAAAGTCTGCTACTAATTCTTATATAATAACAGATTATGAGCTTGATCATATAGATGGATGGCTCAAGAGTTTGATTATGGTTCATCTGGTATTTCCCTCTGTGATCGCCTTGAAGTTTTACTTAATGGTTTCCATGAAGGTTTGCTTGAAGGTCTATTAGAAGAATCACTTGGTGATCCACTAGGAAAAGGTCTGCTTGAAGGTTTGCTTGGTAATATAAACTTTTTCGGTGCTACTAGTAAGATAGGTGAATTCCCTGGTACAGTGAACTTCACTGAAGTAACACAATTTTGAGGCAATTCAGGTGTAACCACTGATTTTCCTTTGTTCGAGATCGAACTTGTCTCTATAGTGCTTGATTTATTACTCGACGATTGGGAGGTGAATCTAGATTTGTTTTTTGAATTGACAATGAAACTTCGTTTCCTCTTCCCACCGCCCTTCTTTTTACTTCGTTTAGATTTCTTTTTACCAGCACTGGTACGTTTATTTTTTAATTTCAGCACCATCGAAATTTTCTTGGATAATGAAATAATACTTTTGTTCAAAGCACTCTTTGAGGATTTAGCCAATTTTTTCGATACCTTAGAGGCTTTACGTGATAGCTTCTTAGATTTTTTCGATATTTTTGAGCTAAAACTTTTCTTCCTTGAAGTGCTCTTCTTCGATTCGCTTAAGTCACCCTTTTGGGACATTGCGTGTGGGAAGAGGAATTAAAATGAAATGAGAGAAAGAGAGAGAGAGAGAGAGAGAGAGAGAGAGAGAGAGAGAGAGAGAGAGAGAGAGAGAGAGAGAGAAAGGGTAGAGGGAGGGTAGAAAAAAGAAAGGAGGCAGAAATAAATTTATAAAATAATTTGC